>PVKA01011526.1:0-60633 GCA_004027165.1 Ctenomys sociabilis | reverse complement strand
AAGAAAGAAAGAAAGAAAGAAAGAAAGAAAGAAAGAAAGAAAGAAAGAAAGAAAGAAGGAAAGAATGAAAGAAAGAAGGAAAGAAGGAAAGAAAAGCAAACAAGCACATGGAATGTGTTCCAGGCCTTCCTGGGCCTTGTGGGACCCTGGATCTAGGAAGGAGACCATCAGGGATTTCATTTGTTCACCAACACTTGCTGCTTTGGAGACTGGAACCTTGAACTTATCCCACAAACTTCCTGTGCCACCAGCCCTTTGCTAGTGGCAGAGACTCAGACCTCTGCTAGTACGGGCTCACAGTGAGAGATGGACTAACACCCAGGCTGACCTCTCCTGTTTCTAGAGCCGAACCCATCACCAAAGCATCCCTACTCCAACACCCACACTGCAACCCTGCTGCAAAATCCACATAGATCTAGCTGGTGCTTGCTCTGCTCAACTCACGGTGGGCTCTGTACTGTCCTTTCTTTTCCTCATGGGCATTGTTGCTCTCTGCCACCGACTGACAAACACTGTGTCTACTTCTCTTGCCCTTCAATTAGCCCCGTTTACTTCCAGGTTCAGCTCCCATCACAAATGTACCCTCCTAGTGCTGCCCAGAACCCTTCTGACTAAATGAGATAAGGCACTGGAAAGAGCCTATCAACCATATTGTAATCATAATAATTCATATATATTGAAAATTTCATCAGTACCTAACTGTTCTTACTTCATCAATAGTGCACGAAACTCACTTCTAGTATCCCCACTGTACTGGTTGATACAATGTGCCAACTTGAGAAGTTTAATTAAATGACTCAGCAGAGAGCCAGGATTCTTAGATGTAACCACCCTCATCCTGTGTGCCAGAGGAGGGCACGGACCTTGTGTGAGTTCTCCACCCCAGCCCAGGGGAGCTGGTTTATAATACAAGAGGTGGGGAGAAGGCTAGAAGCCGCGGCTGCAGCCCTTCCCTTTGCCTTCACTGTTTTCTGCTGTCATGAACTGCTGCCCTCTGCCATGTGCCACTCTGCCTGGGAGCCAACTGAATGTAGGCTGAAACCTCCACACATTGTGAGCTAAATAAACCTTTCCTTAATTAACTGTGTCAGATATTTTGTCCCGGCAACAAATGAAAAGCAACCAAGACACCCATTTAGGATGGGTTATGAGATTAGTTGGAATTCAGACAATCACGAAGTAGGGAAGCCAGAATTCAAATCTAGATTATCAAACTCCAGGGCCTGACTCTCCACTCTTCTGCCCTGCCTTTCTAATGGGGAGCCTGCCCAACAGCTGGTATCTACCTTAACGCTACCAGTTTCATTTTAGGGTCCTAAGGAATATTCCTTTTTATCTTTTCTCTTGTCACTTTTACAGTCTTGGTAAAATGCTCAGTCTAGGATATCAGTTAGATTCCAGCTACTCTTTTCCACCTGGCTTTCCACGTAGAGTCATTCAGATCTCTTTAGGCTATGGACTCCGTTAGACCTTTGCAAGGAAATGTATCAGTAGCTCTGCAACTAGCATCTGGTGGGTTTGAGGTCGCTCCTGCATTCCCCAATCATGGTGTTCTACTGATGATACCCTTTGGGCATCAGGATAACAACCACCTTGCTCCTTCCAAGTTCAGCCTTCATTTCTATCCCTATTCTCACTTTGGCTTCCTCAGCTCTACCTGCCTCTGCCTCTAGGCAAAGCCTTCCACAACTCCAGTCATGGCTGTTCCTGAAGGAACAGTGTGACAGGTACAATAGCACTAAATGAGATCCATACCTAGAAGAGCACATCAAATGTCTCTGAAAGACAGAACACCAGGTCACAGATGAGGACTCAGCACTGAGAAGCCATGACTTGCAGCAAACTGTATCTCCCCTGCCCTTTGGTACAGTCAGCCACAGAAGACACTGTGTGAAATGCACCTCCTGGGTGCCAGAAGCTGTTCTGTGACTCTTCTGACCCCATCTCCAATTCCCATGGCAACCCTGCAAGTGACCCGTTATGGTCTTCACTCTACCACAGAAGAGGGGGAGACGGGTGCATTCTAGACATTTGGTGCTTTTGCCCATCACAATCACTTTTGCTTTTGTGCTAGCGCCATTGGTACACATCCTTTTCCACATATGCACTCACAGAGAATTTCATTAGAAGGTTCCAAGCTGTCCTTTGATAGACATGTGGAGCTTGTACTTTTTCCCTGGATTCTTTCCTGGGCCTCTGAATGTTAACAGGAAGTAGACAAAGATGGGAAGGGCCAGGTGCTGGCTCGTCTCTGCAGGATACTAGAAGAGACGCATGAGGTCCAGCAGCTTAGCACCTTGAAGCCACATAGCCCTCATTCTTACAAGACCCCGTGCTCAGCCTTGGCACTGAGTCCCTAAGATGAGCATGGTTGCTTCATGTGACTGTGAAGGCTTATTTCTGTTGCCTGAGAGCCAAGCATTCCCCACGGCGTAGAAGGTTTCCATGCATTCATTCCTCCAGCAGAGGACTCCTGAACACGTTCTTCCTCCGAGGCTCTGCACTTGGCTCTGGGCTTATAGCTGTGAGAAGCACAGAGATGATTTAGAAAATCAGCAAATGCATAGGACTCTTCCTTGCCTTGGCTTGGTGTCCACATTGGTTGTCTTATGTTAGGGGTTTGATGGGTTTTCCTTTGAATGATAATTTACTAGAATCTTTTTTTTTTTCTTTTTTTTTTCAGAACCGGGAATTGAACTCAGGCCCCTTCACTTGCCAGGCAAGTGCTTATTCTACTGAGCCATCTCCCCGGCCCCAATGTTAGGGGTTTGAATGTTGATTTGCCCAAATGTTATTCAGGAATCAGTCAAATTGATTTTTTCTTTGAGAGTTTGTCTGTAGGTTCTAGCAGGGGAGTGCAGCTACTCTTATACTTGACTATCAAGGGTGGCTGTCCTCTTCCACAGGGACACATATAGAAGAGTGAGAGAGGAAGAGGACAGCCTTCTAGCCACCCAGGTCAGCTGAATTGGCCCTGGTGATCAATAGTATTGATCATGTTGCAGCCAAATTGCCCTCATACCCTTGGTGAGCCCTATACCCCTGTGCCAAGCAGTAGCATGGAGTGCCATGTACATCATTTGTAAACCACAAACACAACTGTCTCAGTGATTCCTTTTTGCATTTGACCATTCTTTCTGGGGGTCTTATGAAGGGCATTTTCTTAGGGCCCAAAGTGCTCTCAGTGGTAAAATCAGCAGCCTCACAAAGTTGCCTTCTGATATTAAACATGTCAGCTCTCTTTTGTGAGCCTCAGTTTCCCCTTACATGAATTCACAACTAATTTGAACGATACCTAAACCCCTTCTGATTTACCTTTTTTTTCTAAACACCTTCAAATTTCTGGAGAAAAAGAAAAAAAAATAGCTTCTCTTAAAAACCTGGAAGTTCTGAATGGCATAAAAAGAGTTAAGCACTGCAGTACTTTGCAACATTGATAAAAATGTGTGTACTTTAATTTCTAATAAAAAAATCAAGCAGGTATGAATAGCAATAAAATTGCTCAAAAATTGTTCAAATTGAAGGGAAACAATTGGAAATGGATTTGGAAATATAATGTTTAGCTAAGCAAGCTATAATGTTCTGTTATTTTAATCAGCATTGTAAAGTAATTTAAATGATGCGAGAAGAGACTTTTATACTTTAATATATAATCACTTTTTTTTCAATGCATTCATCAAAAGGTATTTCATGTTAATGATTCCATGGCTGAGGATAGGCACCAGCAATAATGGTCTCTTGCCTACTCCAGGCTTATGTTTGGTTGGAGCTTTTCAATTTGACTTTTTTCCCTACTAGTCTTAAAGGAAAATTCCTGCAACTTAAAACAAAATTCATGTTGGTAAATATTTCAACAATTTATAAAGGAAATCTAAGACATTTCCCCAATATTATTGCTTCTATAACAACAGGATACCAGAGCAAATCACAGGGGTGTCCAAATGACTCATCTTCCCACAGGCCTTCAAAACATCCCTCAAAGATGGATCTGTCTCTTCATTAAAAGCCTTCTCCAAAGAGAGCTGAGATTCTCTCACTCTACTGAGATGTTATCTGTTAAAAAGTGTTCACTGAAACTTAAAGATGTTGCAGGAGTAAATATCAAAGAGATTCTTATTTCTGAGTGAATATCTACCATGAACAAATGACTCTTCAGAGAGTTGTTTATGAAGAATAACTTGAAAGTGTCCTAATACGATTTTGGTCTTTGTCTTCTGTGAGGTTACCTGTGCTAGAGAAGGAAATATTGCTACTACTAAAATGATGTTGGCAGAAACCCCAGGATCATTAAAGTCTGACTCTCCTTTTACTACAATCCTCTCTATTTCTAAGATGGGTCATCCTTCTGGTGTCTGTAGCCAGATTGCTTCTGGCCATCCTTCTGCATGAAGTGAGGAACACCCAAGCATGCATACAAGCATGCATGCATCCAGCCAGCCATATATCTCTTCAGGGTTTGAACAAATAAAGACTAGAGCACAGCCCTGGGTATGTCAGTAGAGCCATCTCAGTGCTATTTCCAAACCAGCAAGCTTCCAGTTTGATTGTCCAGAAGCATTTTTGGAAAGAACAGCCTTTCTCCTTTTGATCAACCAAACAAGGCACAGTGAAGTTGGATTCTAAATGCTCAGGAGCTGAGAAGAGGCTTGTGGCCTGGTGAAGGTAGCATGGGCAGCAGCCTCTGTTCTCGGATGAATATTGTGCAGAGGGAGGGTCTGGCAGTCATCTCTCCCTCTGAGCTGGGCAGTTGTGCATTAGAAATAAATGGTCAGCTCTAGGTTGGCACCATAGCCACATTCTGCTCCATGGTGACCAGATCCTGCTCTTGGCCAGGAAGGATTAAAAGCTACTGTGGTGAAAAGGGTTTCAACCTGCTGCTGTGAGGAGGGCTTCCTGCAGCCTCCCATCTTCTGTTCCAGGAGGCATGGATGGTCAGCATGTCTGTGTCCCTCAGAAGAATGGCAACAACTCCACCATTATCGGAGGTGGGTGGGTGGTGGGGACTGGGAGTGAACACAGAGGCACAAGCAGCTGTGTCCAGAGCTGGACAAAGCAGTGGCAGGAAAGAGGGAAGTCAGATGCCGAGCCTTGGTTTTCACAGATGTATGCTATCAATCATCACAATTCTGCATCGCAGGTTTATTGTGAGCATTTCACGAGAGAACAAGAGCGAGACACTTAGCCTAAAGCGTGGTGAATAGCAGCTGCTCTCTGAGGATGATCTGGAAGGGGTGCCTGTGCTCAGGAATCATGAACAAGGAGCCTCTGCCTGATCTACTGCCTGCCCCTCTGTAGGACTCAGCACACAGGACACGAAGGGGACGCAGAGGCCAGGAAGGACTGCAGTGAAGGGACCACACCCTTTTGAGGACAGAGGCTCCCCAATACAATCCTCAAAGCTACTTGAGGTTGCGTGAGGACAAAATCCATGCCACTCAGCTCCTTAAAAGCATGTGTTCACTCCCTCCTGTACTGCATCCCTATAGAGTCTCTATGGGTGAGCAGTGCCTGGTATCCTGTGGAGGAACTTGGGCAGAGAGGGCTCCAGCTCATCCTGGAGGAGACTATGACTTGCTGGGAAGAGGGGACACACTGCATCCTGCAGCCCTGGGTGGGAGCTCCTAGGCAGGCTTCTACAGCCAGGATAGATCAGGCACAGGTAAGCAAGAAGGCAAGAGAGGGGTTCCTTCAGACCAGCAATCGGGCACTGTATAGCAGAGTGGCAATCAGTTCTCATTCCGTCTGCTGACTTCCAGAGATTTATGAAAAGAAAAGCCCAACAACATTCCACCGATGGTTGGGGCAAGTGTAAGGAGATACTGGCAGCAGAGAAATTTGCTAGAGCACAGTGATAGATTTGGCACGTTTAATTGACACAATTTTTAACTGTGGCTTCTCACTCACACCCTACCTCTGAGTAATAGGCAAGAAAAAGAGAAAGAGGGAGGAAGATGGGAAAGTTGGTTAAGTTCCGCTGGAGATGATCCTGCCACTTCATGCCGTGAGTGCGCACTTCGGATGAGCAGAAAGCAAAGCAGTCTCACTGTTTTCTCGCTCTCCTTCCCTTTTCAGGGGACATTCATGTGCTCACCTCCAGGGCCAGGTGTGGGGCTTGGGTTCAAGGCTCATTTTTGCCCACGGTGGCTGCTAGAGCTATCATGCCAGCTACTTGAGTAACAGCTGCCAGGAGGGGTGGCCAGGCTGCCCACAGCAGCCAAGCACCTTGCAGTCTGCTTTCTACTGAGCAGCAAGAGTGAAACAAGAGTCACTTGCACCTGCTAATATTTCGCCCAGAAACTCCATTTCTAAGTAGACATTGAAATGTGGCTAAAGGCCCCTGCTGGTTCTGCGTGTGCGGGCCCACATCTCTTTCTGCCCTGCCCAAGTATTTTACTCCTCCATCCTCTCTGTTTGTTTATTTATTTATTTAGGTATTTAGTACAGTGTCTATGGCTCTTACTACACAGATCAGACTCATAGTGATCCTCCTGCTTTCAGCGTACCGGGATTAGAGGTGCACGCCACCACACCCAGTCTCAGGACATCCAGGGGACCTAGAGGCGGGGCGGCAAGGCATGCCAGGGATGGAACCGGGTCTTTGCGTCTCTGTCCTCTTTGGCCCCTCCCTCCTCTTTCCCATGAACATGTCAGTCATAGCTCCTTTTCAGGGAGCTCAAGTTGGCGGCTGCCTTTCTCAAGCTGGCTGCATGGCTTTAACTTCACCTAATCTGCTTCTTCCTGGGACTTTCTGACCATCCAGGCTTATTAAAACTGCACACGGAGCCCACACTCAATTCTTACTCGGCCTTCCCTGTTCTATTTCCTTCTGTAACTTATCATCTAGTAATGTCTTAGAATTTTCTGATTATTATGCTTATTTTTTATCAACCCCCTGCACGCTCTCTCTCTCTCTCTCTCTCTCTGTTTTTCTGTAGTGGAGGGTAAGGCTTTTGGTCTACACTGGTCCCTGCCACATCTTTGCCTCCCAGCATTGTGTCCAGCGCAGAGTTCCAAATCCAGAGTTTCAATGATTGCATAGGCAAATTAATTACTGTACTAAATGCCAATCTCCAACATAGTATTATCTTAAAAGGTTTGCTGAAGGAAAATTTGATGACAGGCGTTTTGTTACTTTAGAAATATTTCTCCTACTTAAAATGAGATTCTAACACAATTTTTGAAGATAATTTGGCAACACACATCAAAGGCCTGATACACAGAATAATGTTTGATCTATTAAACCCATACCTAAGAATTTCCCTTAGGAAAATTGTCATGCATGTTTATAAATGTTTAGTTCCAGAACAGGTCTCTCAGGATTGTATTAAGAAGAAAAAATAATTCCGATTTATGGAACTGTCCCATGATTGAGTTAACAAAAAGCATGGCACACATAAACAATGGAATATGGGTTGATTATTAAAATACTGAGTATTTAAAAAATACTTTTTAAAATGGAAAATACATTTATGATATTTGAATTGAATAAGATACAAAACAGTAAATACAGTCAAGTCTCACACTTTTAAAAAGATATATAAATATGCATGCCTGTCTGTCTGTCTGTCTGTCTATATACAGAGAGATCTGTTTCTACATACAGGTCTATGTCTTTCCTAGTTGTTATATTCTATGTACTATGGTGCTATCATTTATAATTTCTAAATTGATTTTTAAAAGACTTTGTTGTAAAATATTCTACCAAATCTTATTTTCTCTTTTTTTCTCATAGAAAGATAAACACTTTATTGTCATTTCTATGGTTAATAAAAATGACAATAAGTGTTATTTTCAATTTAAAAGAGAATCTCAGTTCTTGTTATCCTTGGGCTGTGTTCCTATGCACCCAGTGGACAGCTGAAACTGTGGATTTACCAAATCCTCCAAATGCTATGTTTTCTTCTTATCCATACTATTGTGGCTTGTGTCTGTTTGTCCCCCCAAAGCCTTATGCAGTCATGGACGGCTTCTGGAGTTTGTGATTGATTACTATGGGTGTGGATGCTGCACCTGCCCTGGGGCAGGGAATTTGCTTTACAATATAAGGAGGGGAGAGAGGCTGGCTGGCTGCCTGAGCTGCTGCCACTCCCTTTTGCTCTCTGCTCTTTACAAAGTTGCCCTTTGCCATGCGCTACTCTGCCTCGGAGCCAGCTGAGTATGGACTAAACCTCCAGGAACTGCGAGCTAAACAAACCTTTCCTTCCTTCATTTTGAGTGTTGGGTATTTGTCCCAGCAACAAGAGAACAGTAACTGAGACACATTCTTAAAGAGGATAAAGTTCAGTTTAGAAACTAGGCACAATGGGAGGTTAACAACAATTAGGAGTAAAATAGAATGATTATTACAGTATACTATTATAAAGTTATATGAATGTTGTCTTTCTCAAAATAGCTTACTGTACAGTACTCGTTCTTCCTATCCTTGGGATGATGTGAGATGATGCAGTGCTGGCTTGAGAAGAGGAGGCCAAGTCCATTAAAAGCCTTAGGCTACATCTCATTAGAAGGAGGGTATTCCTTTGGGTACTCCTGGAACAGGAAGCCATGGTGATTTTGATGTTTTACTGTCAACAGCAGATATCTGTGGTTGGGGATCCTCTAAATATGAAAGGTGTTTTTTCCCCATCAACTTCCATTTTTGGAAGAGCATTCAATTCAGAAGTCACTGTTTTTTTTTTTATTTTTAATGCATTTGAAGCATTGCTGGAAAAGTTGTTATCCTTTGATAATCACATGTGTGACTCTTGTAATTTAGAGGTAGTGTTAAGTAAAGCCAAGGTTACTGGAACAACAGAAAGCACAGCCATAACAGTTGAACTGTCAGGGCTGGCCAAATAGCTCAGCAGATTAAAGTGTCTGCTTAGGCAGATCCAGAGGTTGGGATTCAATCTCCAGTGTGCTGTGCTGGCCCCACTCCTGGAGCCCACTGAGACTGCCATTGAGATGGGCATGGTGGTGCATGCCTGTAATCCCAGCTCTTTGGAGACTAAACATCGACAGATCACTATGAATCCAATCTATGTAGTGATACCCTGTAAATCCTTTTTAAGATACAAAAGAACAAAACAAAACAAAATAAAAAAAATTGAACTGTCAAGTGAGAAGGCTACAGAGTGACTGACAGGCAAGTAGGGTAGCATATACACCATGGATACACTGAATAAGGAGATCACTCATGTTCAAGGAGGAAGAGAGACAAAGAACTCAAGATTCGACCCTACCACCCAGAATGCCCTACAGTCAAAAAGTTATGAACCATTTATTTTTGACACTTTGCATTTAACATTTTTAGACCATAGTTGACCACAGATGGCTGAAATTAGAAAATGATGCCATGAATAAGTAAATTACTGTGGTTTCCAATCCTCCCACCCCCTCCAAATTACTGTTCAGATGCTTAGGAGGAGGAAGAAAGAAGTCTATGGAGAGAAAAGGATGGCTAGCCTGGAACCTCAGCAGAAGCAGGTCTGAACTGGGTTGGGTCTTGCTGACATGTCTAAGTCTTCTGATTTCCCCAGCCAGCCTTGGCTGGTAGCTGTTGAACACCTCCCTGACACTTCCAATGGAAAGAGACAACTTTTCTTAGTGTCCTCCCTAGTTCTTTAGCAGCGTCTGTCCTCTAGGCCACTCTGTCACAGGTGTATGTTGGCTCTCTTTTGCCACTGAAGATGCAGCTATCTTCTCTTTGAAGAAGAAATGGGCAGCCCAACATGGCTAAGATCAATGAGGGGAGATCTGAATCTATATCATGCCCGACCTCCCTGAGCTCCAATTAGCAATGATAAACATTAATAAACATAGATAGCTTGTTCTGAAGTTTTCCTGGTTTCAGCCCCACCATTACCATAGTGATAATGTCTTGGGGTTTTGTGATTTGCTGTTGTGTTTACACTTTTTGTTAAATAAAACTTCCTTTAGTATCCCTCCATTGCTACTTTTTTTTAAGGACTGGTAAGTCTGTGTGGGTCTATTTCTGGGCCTGCTATCCTATTCTGTTGATCTGTATTTCTATGCTTGTAACAATACCATTATAAGTCTCCATCACTGTAGTTTCACTAAAAGCCCATAAATCAGGTGTCTGTCCTCAAACTTTGTTCTTCCCCTTCAAAATTGTTTCATCCCCTCTAGGTCCTTTACTTTTCTGTATACATTTGGATTCATTTGTCAACATTCATGAATAACTACATCATATTTTTGTTGGAATAGCATTGAATCTATAGAACAAGTTGTGAAGAACTAACAACTTGACAATATTAATTTTTTTCTGCCCATAAACATGGAATAACTGTCCATTATTTCATTTTCTATTTTGATCATTGGAGTCTTCTAATTTTACTCATATAGATATTATACATGTGTTGCATATTTAAGAGTTTCATTTCATGGGGAGGCTAATATAAATTGCATTTTATTATAATTCCAAGTTCCACTTGTTTGCTGCTGGTATACAGGTAGCCTTTGATTTTTATATAAATAATACATATATATATATATATATATATATATATATATATATATATATATATATATATAATCTTTATTTTATAGGTTCACTATGATTGCTTATTAGTTCCAAGAAGTTTTTTCATTCGTTCAGATTTTCTACCTAGGAAATCATGACATCTGGGAGGAAAAAATGGTTTCACTTCTTCTTACATGTACATTTTATTTTCTTTCCTGGTCTTATTGCATTAGGTATGGCTTCCAGTATGATGAAGAAAAGGCGTGTTGGCTTTATTCCCTATTTTAATGGAAAAGCTTTTATTTTTTTTCACAACTAAGTATGATACTAGCTTTTAGTTCTTTGCAAGTTGAGAAACTTCCCCTCTGTTTCTGTTTTACCAAGAGTTTTTATGACAAATAGGTCCTGGACTTAGTCAAGTACATTTTATGCATCTATTGATGTGTTTATGTGACTTTTCATTTTTACTCCTTTGCTGTGATATATTTCATTCATTAATTATTTTTCAAACATTGAAGTGGGTTTCCATACTTGAAATGAATCCTTCCTAGTTGTGACCTATTATTGGTTAAATTTGTTAATGTTTTGTTAAAAACTTTTGCATCTATATCTATGGAAGATTTTTGTTTATAGTTGACTTTTCTTATGTCTTCCTTTGGTTTTTGTATGACTTTCATGCTTCACTCTTACACCAACGTTGTAAGCATTTCTTGGACTGTTTTTAAAATAGATTCTAAATAATTGGTATAATGCCTTGAAATGCTTGATAGAATTCACCAGTGAAATCATTGGGACTTGGTGCTTTATTTACTGTTGATTTAATTTTTCAAATAAATATGTGCCTATCAAAATTATTTCTCCTTGTATAAGTTTTATGTCTTTTAAGGAATTGGTCCCTTTCATGTTAGCAAATATGTGAGTATAGAGTTGTTTATAATATCTATTATTTTTTAATGCTCTTACAATTAGTAGTAATGATCCATTTAATAATTTATGCCTTTTCTCATGTTTTATGATTAGCTTGGCCAAGAATATTTCAATTTTATTAATTTTTTAAAAAATATGGTTTGGTTTCATAAATATTTGCCTCTTATTTCCCTGATTTCAATATTATGATTGTATTTCTGTTTTTTTATTTTATTGCTTGTGCTTACCATTGTGTCTATATCTAGATATTTCTCCAAATCCTCATGCACTGATAGGTGGGGCTTTGGGGAAGTGATGGGCTCATGGTTTGGATTAATGCACTGGAGAGTTTAGATCTACACATGCTTCTAGGAGGTGAATAGTGGTCAGGGAAGGTGAGTACCTGGGGGTTCAGCCTGGAAGGATTTCTTTCCTTGATGTCTCTTTGCTTCCTATTGCTATGCCATGGGCTGTTTGGCTGTTTCTCCTCAACTACATTGCTCCTTCATACTTCCCTGCTTTGATGCCAGCAGACTACGGATCGAAACAAACTGTGAGTCGAAATCAACCTCTACTCTAACATATGGGTGTTGCTAGTGTTGTCTCAGCAGTGAGGAAAGAAACTAAGACACTTACTCTGGATTTGATTTGCTCTTCATTTTTTGGTTTCCCATAGTGGAAGCTTCAGTGTTTGCCTTTGGGTCTTTCTTCTTTCTTTGTTTTTTTCTTCTTCTTTTCTAATAAATGCACTCAGTGATGAAAATTTCTCTCTAAACTCTGCTCTTGCTGACTTTGACAAATCTTATAACTGTGTTTTAATTTTTATTTATTTCAAATATTTTAATATTTCTTTGACACCTCTGTTATTTACTTGTTATTTAATTTGTAAGTGTTCGGGGACTTTCTGGCTTTCTGTCTTTGATTTCTACTTTATTTCCATTGTGTTTGTGGACAGATTTCTACTCTTTTGAATTTCTTAAGGTGTACTTCATGGCATATGCAGTCCGTATCAGTGAATATTGCTCTTGATCTCATGAAGATTGCATATTCTGTTGATGTTGAATAGGCTACAGATGTTGATGGCATATAACTCACTAACAGTGATATTGAATTCAACATAACATTAGTAATTTTCTGCTTGCTGAGTATGACCATTTATGGTAAAGGAAACTGAGGTTTCTGATTCTTTCCTTCCCAGTTCTATCAGGTTTGTTTCATTCATTTTGTTGCTGTATTGTTTGGTGCACAGGTACTGAGAATTGATACATGTTTTGCATAATCTATTTATCATTCTGGAAGGGACATCTTTATCTTTCTTAATTTTATTTGCTCTAGTCTGCTCTACCTGACACTGATATAGTTCCTTCCATTTCTTTCAATTAATGTTAGCATGTGTCTCAGCTACTTTCCTCTTATTGCTGAAACAACATACCTGACAGCCAAAAGTAAGGGAGGAAAGGTTAATGTAACTCACAGTTTGTAGAGGTTTCGGTCCATATTGACTGGCCCTAAGGCAGCGTGGTGGCACATGGCACAGGGGCAACAGCTCATGGCTGTGGAAGACAGCAAAAGCAATGAGAGCAGAGAGGGCAGAAGCGAAGGAGCAGGCCTCTGTGGCGCCCTTATGTTGGATGCAGGCTGCCTGGCCCAGGGTGGGCACAGCACACACTGCAATCCTAGCACTACACAAGGAGCTAATCACAAACGCTAGGCTTTCAGGTCACCCCTACAAGATCCCCTGCGGCCCCTTGAGGCTTTGGATGGTCACTGAGACACAGCCAGCACAGTGCGCTCTGGGTCTTGTCATCCATTTCTTCTGCATGTGCCTTTGTATTTAAAATGGTTTTCTTACAGAAAAGCAAAAGAGGCTTCTTCATTTTTATTGACTGACAAGGTCTGTCTTTTCATTCATGCATTTGAACATTCAACATTCAAAGTCCTTATAAATATGGTTGGATTACTATCCACCATCTTTACTACTGTTTTCTGTTTTTCCTCCCTTGTTCTTTGTTATTATTTTTTCTTTCGCTCTTATACTTCCTTTTGTGGTTTCAATGGAATATTTCATGAGTTCACTTCCTCTTTGTATATTAGTCATGCCTCTTTCTTTCTCCTTTTACAGTTGGTGCCATAGAGGTTTAGTGTGTCTCTATAGCTAATACCAGTTTACTTTCAAACAACAACACAATGCTTCACAAATAGTGCAAGTACATGATAATAACAAAATATTCCTAAGCCCTCTCTCCCCGTCAACATGTCATTGTTGTCATCTACCTTAAACACATATGTGATCACGGACACCATCCAGAATGTTGTCATTATTATTATTTTGAACCAACTTTGTTGCTGGACCAACTATGGAAACTCAAACGTTTTTTAGAAATTTTATCTTCACATCTTCCTCTTTTAGTGTTCTTCTCTTCATGTAGATCAAACCTACACAGATTTCTGTGTCAGTTGCACTGAAGTAGTTCTTCAACATTTCTTGCAAGGCTATTAATCTCCTGGCAACAAATTCCTCCTATTTATGCTTATCTGAAGTAGTCCATTTTTGCCTTCATTTTCACAGGATAATCTTACAGGATGCATAAATCTAGAATAGTATGCATTTTTCTCTTATCACTTCAAACTTCTCACTCCATCCTCTCCTTGCTTGCATGGCTTCTGAGAAGTCAGATGCCATTCTTATCTTTATTCCTCTAAGATATTTTTCTCTTTAGGCTCCTTCTAATATTTTTTCTTTATTATTGACTCTTTTTTTTTCAAACAATATGACTTGCCATGATTTCTTTGGCTTTCATCTTGATTGGTGTTCTCTGAGCTTCTTAGGTCTACATTTTGGTGCTTCACATTAATTTGTGGAAAATTTTCAGTCATTATTATTTCTAATATTGCTTCTGTTTCTTTCTTGCTCTTTTTTCCTTCTGACATTTTGATCACACACAGATTATACCTGTGATAGTGGCTTCCATGGTTGCTGATTATTTCGCTGCCTTTTTATTTCTAGTCTTTTTCTCCTTTTGAATTTCCTGTTGGGAGGTTTTTATTAAGCTATCTTCAAGTAAGAGATTCTCAGGCTTGCCCAGCCCAATTATAAAACAATCACAGGCTTTATTCTTCATTTCTCCTGTGTAGTTTTCGATATGTGGCACACAGTTTTCATTCTTCCTCAGAATGGCCATCATTTCTCTCCCATTGTCCATCTGTTTTTGCACACTGTCTAGCATTAGATCCCTAGTTCTACATTCCTTCTCATGATTTACTCATGTGCTTACAACTCTGATTCTGTTCATGTTGTCTTCTTAATGTCTCTATTTTGTCTCTTACTATGCCTTGTAGTTTTTTCTTGGCAGCTTTACATTATATACTATATGAAAGCATTTATATTATATAGGCCTATAGTAATGTACTAATGACTTGGAGAAAGAGAATGCAATCTACTCTGCTATTATTAGGTTCTGATCTAGTAAGTTTGTAGATATGGACTTCCAACTTCTCAAATCATTCTTCATTTCCCCGACCCTCATAAGTGAGAAGCATGGTTGGAGGTGTCTGGCATTAGAGGTTTTCCTTCCCTTTGGTTGAGTGGTTTCTCTTGATGGCCAAGCCTGCTATGAACAGGCTGCTGTGGTATATTCTAGAATATTGGTAAGAAATGGTATCGGAATGATGGTATTTTTCTATAATGTCTACTGTGAGAGCCTGGTCAAGCTGGAAAACCTCATATTCACACTGTAAATGCCTGGTCCTTCTACTGTATTTAGCCCTTCTACTGTCAACACTCAGCTTCAACAAATCATCAGTTACAGTTTACTATTTTCTACTTTGACACTGATTCACACAGCCGTTATACTCATTGATTTCTGCTCCAGTGAACAGTGATTCTGTCTTTGTCTTTCTGTCTTCCAATCTTGGGGGCAGAATTTTTCCCTGTGACCTCTTTTCTATGTAGGTCTGACACTTTGATCTACACGAAGAAAGGAAGAACACTAAAAGAGGAAGATGTGAAGATAAAATTTCTAAAAACTTTTAAGTTTCCTTAGTTGGTCCAGCAACAAAGTTGGTTCACAATAATAATAATGACAACATTCTGGATGGTGTCCGTGATCACATATGTGTTTAAGGTAGATGACAACAATGACATGTTGACGGGGAGAGAGGGCTTAGGAATATTTTGTTATTATCATGTACTTGCACTATTTGTGAAGCATTGTGTTGTTGTTTGAAAGTGAACTGGTATTAGCTATAGAGACACACTAAACCTCTATGGCACCAACTGTAAAAGGAGAAAGAAAGAGGCATGACTAATATACAAAGAGGAAGTGAACTCGTATGAAATATTCCATTGAAACCACAAAAGGAAGTATAAGAGCGAAAGAAAAAATAATAACAAAGAACAAGGGAGGAAAAACAGAAAACAGTAGTAAAGATGGTGGATAGTAATCCAACCATATTTATAAGGACTTTGAATGTTGAATGTTCAAATGCACGAATGAAAAGACAGACCTTGTCAGTCAATAAAAATGAAGAAGCCTCTTTTGCTTTTCTGTAAGAAAACTATTTTAAATACAAAGGCACATGCAGAAGAAATGGATGACAAGACCCAGAGCACACTGTGTTGGTCTGTATCTCAGTGACCACCCAAAGCCTCAAGGGGCCGCAGGGGGGCTTGTAGGGGTGACCTGAAAGCCTAGAGTTTGTGATTAGCTCCTTGTGTAGTGCTAGGATTGCAGTGTGTGCTGTGCCCACCCTGGGTCAGGCAGCCTGCATCCAACATAAGGGCACCACAGAGACCTGCTCCTTCACTTCTGCCCTCTCTGCTCTCATTGCTTTTGCTGTGTTCCAAAGCCATGAGCTGTTGCCCCTGTGCCATGTGCCACCCTGCCTTAGAGTCAGCCCATATGGACTGGACACCTTCTAAGGTAACAACCATCGTGTCAGTGTCACACCTGAGAGCAGGGAGGTGCAGAGGTTAGGCCACTTGCTCAAGTTCATCTAACTAGCACGGTGACATGAAGTATCATGACCAAGGCAACATCATGCTGGGCTACCCACCCACCTAGCATGCTGTTACATACACTTAGAACGTGCAGGGTACTTGGTAAGTGTTCCTGGCCAAAGAATTCAAGGCGTTGGAGAAATTTTCATTCCATCTTTAAAGACAGCTATCATCCAGGGCAGACCTGGAGCTGTGCCCAGAGTGGAGGTGATAGGCTTAGACATTTTATTTATAACAGAGATTGCTCCATGAGAAATGTGACTGAAATAGCTTAAAAGAATCTTGAATGCAGCAAGGCTTAGTCTGGAGCCACATAAGGTGAATTTTTCATGGGATGCATATTAAAAAAAATGGTGTGGACGTGGAGTCTTGAGAAGGTGCTCAGGAAGGATGGAGGAGGCTTGGAAAGTGTGAGGAGATTCTTTGTGGTTTAATGTTTTCTTTTGGACCAGAACAAATACTGCAGAAGGCACTGCGATGAAGGTGGGTCTCATTCTTAAGATGGGATTGTTGTGAAGGTTGTATCATTATTTGATGGTACAGTTCTGGTACCTATGAGTACGGTAAAGACACACCCACTGGATACCTTCTTCAATAATCTTATTGGCGTCTTTCTTTTCTATTTCTTTTTTTGTATATCAAAACCATAAAATCCATAATAGCAGCTTATTAAATCCATTTGAAGAGGGCAAATGTGTCTCTCTCTGTCTCTGTGTCTGTCTGTCTGTCTGTCTGTCTGTCTCTGTTTTTGTGTGTCTTGAACTAACTATGCAAGCCAGGCTGACTCTGAACTCATGACTATGCTCCCACCTTGGCCTGCAGAGCGCTGGGTTAGCAGGCATATGCCAGAATGCCCGACAAATCTCCATATATTTCAAAAGATTAAGATCATAGAGCTTTTTCTATAAAAGAAATTCATAACAAAATACCAGGAGAATAACAGTAGTTAATATGTTGTGTAATGTTATCTGCAAAGTAGTTACTCAGAGCGTAAGATATGGCTCTCAATAAATTCTCCAAATGATAGTAGTACAAATATTTTTTTTTGCAATGAACTAAGAGAAACTAGTAATATACCTATCTGGAATTTTTTTTCCTTTTCTCTTCCTTCCTTTCCCAATTCTCCTACCCTAGTTTCTCTTTCTTTTAGAACAATTTCTTCTCATTTCACAGTATCTATTGTGCATGTTAGTTCTTCTTTTTGTTTCAGCAATTATTTCCTTTCCTTTAATTTCAGTGAGTATTCAAGGGTTATTTACAAAACATCCTGAGAGTACAAAGAACTAAGATTTTATTGGTCATAGTGTAAAAAAGGGCCAATGCTTGAATGACAGAAAAATGATTTTGTTTATAAAATAAATATTCTAGTTTTTCAGAATCTCTTGTATTCAAAATGGCCAAGGCAAAAGATCAGTTGGAAACAACTAGAAAGACTACTTTGTAGACAAGTACTGATGCTATGTCTGAGTGAAATTTTAAAATTCTTATATTAAAAAATGTGTTATTATTTTAGAATATTGTTTTGAAATACTTAATTTAAATTTTAATTAATCAATATTTAATTAATTTTCTGAATATTGTTTAATTTTAATTTTTGTTTTAGGATTTATACTATATCTTTGACTTAAAATCTACTTATAAGACATGGTATGATATTTTCTTCTAGTATTAGAAACTTTTAAAAGTATATTTTCAATTGTCTACAATTACTTTTCTTGTGGCTTTGTGAAAAGAATAGAAAAAATATGAAAAATCTACTGTATAATTAACTGATAATTTCAGAGAATAATATAATTATTTTAATGTAATGTTCAGAATATTTTAAAGAATTTTGAGGCTGGGGAGATAGCTCAGTAGAATAAGCACTTACTTGGCAAGTGCAAGGTCCCGGTCCTGAAAAAAAAAAGTGATGAGACACACACTTAATGGGGGCCTGTCCTTAGCTCAGTTGTTTAAACGCCTGCTCATGCAAAGGCAGTCAGGAGCATGGTTTGATCCCCAACTCCACCTAACTTAGTAGACCTGCCCTTCAGGCAGCCTGAGTCACCAAAAAACAAAAAAAAAAACAATCCTTTTAGGTGCAGGCACAAGCGTCTGAGTTCAATCCCCAGTTTGGCAAAAAAAAGAAAAGAATTCTGATGTATGTGGGATGCCTTGAAGTAGCACAGATATCTGTTGTAATGTTTTCTAGGATGCAGTAATAGGTAATAATACCACATTTGGCTCTTAATTATTCTTTCTGTTCGACATACTAGAGAGATGTTATGATGCGTACACATGTGAATCTCATTGCACTTATGAGTTTGGTTTGAAGTTGCATCCATTGACATATGAACATCGCACGTTTATCCTTTAGAGATGAGTGGTACTCCATAGCATAAAAACACCATCTTTTTTTTTTTAATATTCATTCCTTGGTTAATGGGAATTTGGATTGTTTCTAAGATTCAACTATGACGAAGCGTGCTGCTATACATATGTTGCACATGTTACTGTGGAGTGATGTTTTAGATTCTTCCAGGGTACCGGAAGGGGCATAGCTGGGTCAAATCGGACCTCTAATTCTAGTTTTTGAGGAATCTGCATACTGATTCTCACAATGATTTCACCAGTCTACACTCCCACCAACAGTGAAGAAGAGCTTCCTTTTCCCCACAGTTTCATGTTATTGGTTTACTTTTCTTTTTTAATGATTTCAATTTTTTATTGATTCATGTTTTCCAGAAATACTCTATTTTTTGCTTGGTGAAATTTTGTATCATTTCTAATGCTTTTTATTACTATTTTGCATTCTTTAAAAATAAAATATTGTATTCTAAAATAAGTATTGAAGGCCAAAATACTTCTCACTTCTCTTAACTTGTTTTGATTGTGACACAGGGTTTCTCTGTGTAGTTAGATAGCTCAGGCTTACCTTCTACTTACACTGATAGCCACTCTCTCTGCAGTGAGATGGAATCTCAGAGTTGTTTTAATTTGTATCTCTTAAATGACCAGTGATGTTCAACAATTTTTCATATATTAATTTTCCATTTATATTTCTTTATCTGAGGAGTAGGTATTCACCTGAGATGCCCATTTTTGGAATGGGGTCTTTGAATTTTGGGGTGGTGGTCTGGTTTTTTTTCAACTCTTCATGTACTGCAGATGTAAGTCTTGCCTGAGGGACAGCTGACTAAAATATTTTTTCCATTTTGTGGGCTGTTGTTTCACTATCGTAG
Source organism: Ctenomys sociabilis (assembly GCA_004027165.1). Classification (NCBI taxonomy): domain Eukaryota; kingdom Metazoa; phylum Chordata; class Mammalia; order Rodentia; family Ctenomyidae; genus Ctenomys; species Ctenomys sociabilis. The sequence continues at coordinate 41,045 of PVKA01011526.1, read as the reverse complement.
TGATTTCTTTTTGGATTTAAAAAAAAGCTTTTTATAAAATGAGATCCCAATGGTTGATTCTTTCTATTTCTTGTGCTGGATTTCGTTCATGAGGTTTCTATCTACTCTTGTGTCTTCAATATTTCTACCTGTTTTCTCTTCCAATAGATTTAGTGTTTCTGGTTTAATGTTTAGATCTTTGATCCATTTTCATCTTAGCGTAGTGCGCAGTGATAGACATGGGTCTAGTTTTAGTCTTTGGGATGTGTAAACCCAGTTTTTCCAGCACCATGTATGAAAGAGGCTGTCTTTCTCCCAGTAAATTTTTGGCCCCTTTGAGATGGCTTAGAGTATTTGGAGTAGTTTCTGTGTCTTCTAATCTGTTCCACCACTACTCAGGCCTGACTTGCACAAGTGCTGTTGTGATCTCCTCACGACAGCTTTGATGAACCTACTCAGTGACAATACAGCAACCAAAGAAGAACATTAAAAAGTAAGAAAATTATAGGTCAATATTTTTCATTAGCTTAGATGCCAAAGTCCTTAAAATATGAGTAAGTAAAAAATAAAGGATGCTGATATTACATCATGCCAAGCAGATTATCTAAGGAATCCAAGGTTGGCTTAACATTAAAAATTGAATGTATCAGATTTACCAAAATAAATTTAAAACAAACATAGTGATGTCAAGAAGTGCAGAGAAAATTATTTGCTGATTTTCAACACCTATTCATAAAAATTCTTCTGCAAAGTATTGCAGAAGAGCCACTTTTGGTACCCATTTCTTCCTAAGGATAACAAACAATGAATATACACTTTGATAGCTTTTATTCAAAATTAAGGGGCTGGGGAGATGGCTCAGTAGAATAAGCACTTGCCTGGCAAGCCCAAGGCCCTGAGTTCAATCCCTGGTTCCAAAAAAAAGAAAAAAATTTGTACTGCGGGGTCCAACCTGAGGAAGAAAGAGAAATAAAAGACTCTGAGTTTGGAAAGAAAGAAATGAAAATACAGAAACTCCCGGCACAATAACTGTTTAGCTTTTGTTTTTTCAACTTTAGAAGAGTGTGGAAACAACATGTGTTCAGTGGGACTAATGCTCATTTTGAATCTTCATCTTTTCCTAGCTTGGGGATACACAGTCCTTATTCTTTTCTGATGATGGACAATGGCAGGAAACCACAGGTCATACTCAGCCTTGAGGTAAGCGACTGGGAAATTTACAATGTATTATGTAGCCATCTATAATACTTAGTAAGTAGGGTTCGTTAAAAGTATTTCTATATAATATTTTCAACTGACGTGTATGGAAATATCTATAAAACTATCAAGAAATATCTGTGGGAAAACCATTTAAGTATATACACAGGACAGCAGAGATGTCTGTACTGATGATTCCTATTGGTTTTTCAGAGATATCAGTTAATGTTTAAAAGTTTTACTTTGACCAACTCTAACTACTAATATCTGTAATATGAGCAACTTCACTGAGGACAGCAGTGTGCAATGTAACAACCACGGTTGCGGTTGAATATCTTTTATCTTTTTCTTTTAAATGTATTTCATCTCTAATGTCTCGTCTATTATTTTCATGCTGTCTTCAAGATAAATTTAAAAAGTAAAATGTAAAGAGGACACAGGAAAAATTAAGGTTTAGTGAAAGGAACAGCTAATGTTTAATCGCTTCATCAGCCCTGCATGCCTATATCTGGTAATATGGGCAAAAATTTCATAACTGTAAATAATGCAACAACAATTCTTAATTTTCTATTCTTGTTTTGAAATTCTGTGCAACTTTTACTGTTCTGTGTTTTTTGTTTTGGTTTTTGTGGGTTTTTTTGCTACTTAAAAAGAAGCATCTGAATTAATATTTAAAGATATGGAATTTTACTTGTAGAAAAATCAAAAGAAATTACAATTCGTTAGACATAAATGATTTTAGCAAGGTTATTAGAGACAGCATAAATACTAGAAAATCTTTAACATTTGAAAGTGAAATTCTAATATATATATATATATATGAAAATAAAATATATAGAAAAATAATAATAAGTAGGACTTATACTGAAAAATATAAAACAATCCTAGAGGAATTATAGAAGATCTAAGTAAATGAAGAGATATACTGTTCTTATATTTTAAAATACAGTATTGTTAGGATATCTTACCTCACAAAATTGACTCAATGTCATTAAAGTCAAAACACCAACCAGAGTTTTCTTCTTTTACTTGACATAAAAAGTCAGATAGAGAGTTCAGAGTTCTTTCCATGTTTTAATTCACATGGAAAATTAAAGAATCTAGAACAACCAAAGCAATATTAAAAGAAAAAAAAATAAACAACCTATACTACCTGATTTTAATATTGCCTAAAAATCTGTCATGATAAAGACAGAGTGCATTGGAGAAAAATAGACAAATGATTAACTGAACAGAATACAGAAGTCAGAAATTGATTCACACAACTGACTTTTGACAATAGCTACAAGACAATTTAATGGGAAAAGGGATGATCTTTCCATACATGATGCTAGCAAAAGGACATCATGTAGAAAATACATTCTCATACCTACCTGACACTACTTACAAAAAAGTAATTTGTGATAGATTATAGATACAGATGTAAAATTTTAAACTACAAAGTTCTTAGAAATAAACACAAGAACATATTTTATTGACCTTTGGGTAGTCAAACATGTGTTAGATGTGAAATTGAACACACAAACTTCAACAGGGAAAATTGATAAGACCTAATGCAAATTAAAAGCTTTTGCTGATTAAAAAATATGACATTAAAATGAGTTGCTTCAGCATTCTACTCATGAACACAAAGGAGGGTCTATTCGTACACACAACAGCTTGGTTAAATTTCAGTAAGCTAAGTCATATAAGTCAGTCTCAAAGAGTTATGCAATATTCAACTCCATTTCATGCCACCCTCCATGGTAAAAACTGTATGTGGACCTCTACATACATCCGCTGTGCTGCAAACAGCAATAGTTCTTTTTGATGACTTCAAAATACATTGCTTTATGCAAGTACCAAATTTTATTTATCTGTTCATCTACTGTTTGATATTAGCTATGATAATAATGAGATGTTAGACATGAAAATACAACTCTATGATAAAATAACTGTTTCATTTATTTTATTGTACTCCATTAACATATACAAATGTTTTGGTCAATTAAAAAATGGAGTAATAGGAATGGAACAGTGATTTCCTTGAAGTATGGGCAGGGAATGTATAGCTACAAAGAAATAATTATGAGTGAGGGTTTTTTTTTGAGATGGTAGAAATCTTCTGTCTTTATTGTAGTGGAATGTGAATAATTACATGTTTTGATAGGAAGAGTATACCAAATGAAGGCAATTCTACCCTATGGTAATAAAAAGCAAAATACATCAGTTTGTAAATAAAGACCGTTAGAAAAGATTCATTCAATGTGAATATCAGGGAAAACACTCACATTCAAAATATAAAGGAACTCATACAGCTCAGTGAGGAGACAAAAATGTGCAAATGGGAAAGATGTGAATACTTCACCAAGGATCACAAAGACATTTAAATGACCAGTAATTCCATGACAAAGTGATGACATCATAATCACCAGGGAAAGAAAGTGAAAAACATTTTTTTGGAGAGTTGAACTATTCAGCAGCATGCTTATTGTTTTTTGTGGTTGTTGTTGTTGTTTAATGTATTTTGGTACAGGGTCTCACTGTGCAGCACAGACTTGTAGTGATCCTCCTGGTTTCAGCCTTCCCAGCCCTGGGATTACAGGTGTGCACCACCATGCCCAGACTTGGTGCCAGCTCAGCTTGCCCAGGGGTGGGGCTGGCACAGCATGTGGTGCCGGGAATCAAACCCTGGTCCCCGCACTTGCCTAAGCAGGCTTTTGGTCTGCTGAGCTATCTTGCTGGCTCAGCATGCTTATTCTTTATCCAACTATATATGTTAAATATTGGTGAGCCTGTGGAAAAAGCAGATTGCAGAGTTCTTTTACATTGTGGGCTAAATTGAAAACGGTGCAACTATTTTGGAAAATAGTTTGGTAGCTTCTCATATAAGGAACCATGCACCTTACCCTAAAGCCCAGCAATCTTATTCCTAGGTATCTGCCTAAAAGAAATCAAAATATATACCTATGCAAGACTTGTAAAAGAATGTCCACAGCCAGTTTATTCATAATTGCTAAAACCAGAAGCAAGCAAGACACTCATTAAAAGTAGAGCAGATTGGCTAAGGATGTAGTTCAGTGGTACAGCACTTGACAAACATGGCTGTGTTCTTGGGTTTTGTAGTGGACTGTTAACTAGTGGTCAACTCATTCCACTCAGCTGAATGGAACTAGTGTGGTGCTGGGTGGGGGAGGCCCACCTGAGGATTGTGGCTGGCAGTATAATAGGCAGAACTGGAGAAAAAGAGGAAGATGTCAGGAAAGCTGTTTGGAGAGGCTGTTGGAGCTGTTGGAAGCTGCTGGTTTTGTTTGGCTATTCTTCTGGAGGACCTTGTCATGCTGGCTTCCTGGATGAACTGGGGTGTTATCAGAGGAGGATCTTGGCACTTCATTGTCACTGAAAGTGGGTATGGTTTGTTTTGGGGGAGCTCTAGTCCCCATCTTGAGCATCATTCCTTGGCTCCTGAGGAGAAGATGGTGCTCTGCTCAGCCTGAGGAAAAACTTGTCATGTTGGCTTTCCTGATGGGAACTTAGCTTTCCACATTGCTGGAGGAGCTCCAGACCTTGTTGCTGAGGGTGGCTGTGGCATTTCTTAGGGTAGCTCTGGTTTTTACCTTGAGCGTTGCTTCCTGGCTCCAGTTCAGATCCTTAGCTGCTAGCACAGATCCTTCATCCCTCTGGCATAGCCTTTCTAGCTTCTATCACTGGTATTAGGGCCTTTCCAATGCAGATCTATGAAGTGGGGCTGCATGAGACACTGTCTTGTTTCTGTGCCTCTAGTTGGATTTGTGGAAGGCATTGTTATGAGCTCTAGGTTCTTCAGCTGGACTCATGCAGGACATTGCTGTGCAACTCAGGCCGTCAGCTGGATTTTTTTGGTTTTTAGTATGTGGACAGATTTCCTGCACTGGTTGCATATGATTTGTTGGGTGATTCATTATAAAATATAGCACAAGGTCCTGAGTTCAATCCCCAGTACTGAAAAAAAAGAAAATAAAATCTTACAAAATATGTTCTGTATTGTATTGTTCCCTTTGCTAAAAACCCAAACCATGACAGGTTTCATCCCCAACATTGCAAAATTAAAAAAAAAAAAGTAAAAGGGATAAAAACTGTGGTAGATTGATAGTCCCCATCGCAACTCAACAATAAAAATGAAGGAACTATTACTGATAGTTTCATCAGACAATCCCAGAAAAATTATGCTGAGTAGAAGAGGCCAGATACAAAGACTACATTCTTTAGAATCTCATTTGTAATGTCCTGGAACAGGGGCAACTAATTTCTGGAAATAGGAGACAGAACAGAAGTGGCTTGTGGGTAGGAAGGAAGCCATCCACTGGGAAGGAGTGCAGGGAAATTTCTGGAGTGATGAAAGTGTTCTATATCTCCACAGAGATGTGGGTTACGCTTATAAATGCACTCAGCCCAGCGCATCCATCTCCATACTGCAGTGACTTCTGCTGCATGCACATCATATCTGATTAAACAAAATAGCGTGTCCCTATGGGGAAGTTAGAATTAACGACTCAGGGAGAAGGGGCATAAATGCTGCACACAGGCACACAATGGCCTTGCTTCTATCTTACTGGGCTTCGGGTGCCAGGAGGACTGAAGCTTCAGCTCAGGCCCTTCCTTGATCTCATCTCCACCCCTGCCCTTGTCACCCCTCCTTCTGCTGGCCGCACTCCATTCTGGTGTCCCTCCCCACCTGATTTGGCATTTTGCTTCCTGCTCACTTTCATGGGGCTAGGAAGCTGGGGTGTGAGCAGGGGGTGTGAGGTAGGAGTAAAGTGGCCCTTTTCTGTTCCGGAGCCTTGGCCCTTCATGAAGTGCTCTGAAATTGAGATTTGAGCCCACCCTGTTTACACAGAGCCTGCCCAAGTAAGGCCCGAAGGATTCACACCTGCTTAGGGAGGCCGTCTGCACAGTAGCGGGGGCTGGACGGCTGGAGCTTTGCTTACCCTGCCTTTTTTTTTTATCACCCATGTCCCTTTTATGAAAATACAAGATTTTTTACTTTTCAACTGCTGATTGAGGTGCTCCTGTCTCGGGAGAAGGCAATCCCGAGGCTCCCCCAGCCAAGCACAACATGCAGTTGGTCTTCCCTAGTCTTTTGGAAGAAAAAAAAAAAAAAAAGCAACTTACCAAAGGAATGCATTTCTTTCCTGCTCCTTCTCATTCTGCTCTACTGACCTTTTGCTTAGCTTTTTGCTAATGTCATTTTCACTCTTGGTTGGGCTTTCTTGACAGTAAGGAAGACTTCTTTATGAAGCTGCGGTGATAAACTAGGGTCATGCATTCATTCACACTGAGGAGACCACTTCATCAGCTCTGGCCTTCCTATCAAATCTCTCTATAATCTAATCAGGAAAACAGCAAAACTCCTCCAGAGCCCTTGTTAATCCCGTCACTTGCTGCCTCCCCAGGTTTTGAAAAATGCCGCTTAATTAGCAAAATAAAAGAACTTAATCTTTCTCTGTATTATTCACACAAGTAAAAATATATGCGTTGGCCACAAGTAAAAATAAATTGCATGGGGCTATTTATCAAGTGCAGGGTTGGGGGAGGAGGAGCCTGCAGTGAGGAAAGAAAACATTCTGGGCTTTGTTAGCGCCTAGTAAAAACTGTGCCTAAAAGCGCTCCTCTCCATAAGTATTTCACACACTCTTCATGTAAGGTAGAACAGGTTTTAGGTCAAAAGGTTCTAATACATACATCCCACTCCCTGTTTCACCTTGCAGTTTTCATAACCATGTGGTAGGACAAAACTGAAACTCTGATTTTAATTAAAAAAAAAATAGCCGTCATAAAAATGCAGCCTCCCCGACAATGGTATTTTTTGAAAGAAATTCACATCTTCGAGAATGGTTGTGACAATGAAGAAAAAACTACATTTTTGGTATTTCCTTTTTCATCTTTACTATATTTATAAAATGTATATACAGCTAATTTTCTACGTGCCCTTTATGACTCTGTCGCAGTTATAATATCGTCATGTTCTGAAGGCGTAATTAAAGATTTACCTAGATTTATGAGACTTTATCATTATCAATAGGGTTAAGGAATACCGGGGAGACACATTGGTGGAGGGTTTTACTCAGCAGTTTCTTAAGCTATGAGAGTCTTGGTATTACTTTAGAGCTCAAGAAAGAAAAAAAATGACTGTTCGGCACAAATATATGGCCCTTTATTAGAAAGGGAACGTCAAAGTTACTTCAGTCAAAACATCTCTGTGTGTGCCTGCCACTCCCTATCAAGACAGAGGAGCTGGAAGGAAGCAAATTGTCTTGTTCCTTAAATGCGAGTGAAGGAAGCATCGGCTCCCCACGGTAGGAGAGAGCTGACTTGGTAGCATCCTTTCATGAAGCTTGGGCAGTATTGCAAGTGATGGAGCCGTGTATCTTTAAAACAATAAGAAGCAAGTCGATGTGGTGGTATATGCCTATAATCTTAGGCAGGGGAGGGGAAATCACAAGTTCAAGCCAAGCCTGTGTAACTTATCAACACCCTGTCTCAAAAAGAAGGTGGGCTGGGAGTGTAGCTCAGCGCAGTGGTTGTGGGTTCAGTCCATAGTATTGTACAGAAGAAGAAGGAAGAGGAGGAGAAGGAGGAGGAGGAGGAGAAGAAGAAGAAGAGGAGGAGGAGGAGAGGGGTGGAAGGGAGACGAGAGGGACAGGAAGAAGAGGAAGAGGGGAAAAGATAAGAAGAAGGATAAGTGGAAGAAGAAGGGGATGGAGAAGGAGGAGAGGAAAAAGGACACAACTTCCCATGGTGCCTTACTCAATCCTCCGAAAGGTAGGAACTACTTTGTAATGTGTGAGTGCCCCAAATGCAGGTCCCAGTTGGCTGTCTTTCTGTGGTCCCTGGTTTAGAGCCAGGGCATTCTCTGGAAAGCCAATCTTGGTGGTAATTGCAGAAGTCAGGTTTTTCTGTTGTGTGTAGCTAGTGTTTCATTTACCCATTATCAGGGGCTGGGACTCTGGCTCTGGATCCAGGTTCTTCCAGCTTCCCTTTAGAATCTAACAGATATCTTCCCTTCTGCCAGGCAGAACAAAGGCAATATTATTCATCCCTTCTAGTGAGTCAACGTCAAGCACCCAATATCCATTTTTCACTTAATTGGTTAAGAGAGAGACGGAGGTCGGAGGGCAAGCTCATTGCTGTGGTTTAGCTGAGTGTCCCATAAAGGTCCTTATGTTAAAAGCCTGGTTTCCAGCCTGTGGCACTATTGGAACATGGTAGAAACTTTCAGAGATGATGTCTGGAGTGAGATGTCGGGTCACACAGTGTGTACGTGTGTGTGTGTGTGTGTGTGTGCACATGCGTGCGTGCACGCGCGTGTGCACGAGTGCATGCATGTACTTCCTGGCTACCAGGAGATGAGCTTCCCTCTGTCATGTGCTCTCACCATGACACACTGCCCCAAAGTAGAAGGCCAACCAACCATGCCCTGAGCCAACAGTATCCTTCCTTTTTTGAAGTTTAATGATCTCAAGTACTTGTGTAGTCTTGGGAAGCTGACTACAGCCCTGTGTTCTTCGAGCTAGGACTGAATCTTCACTTCTCCATATTCTCCCCCTTGTGGTTCCCCTCTTCTTCTGTGGGAACACCCTAAAACAGGCTAAAGTGCTCATGCCCATGTTTTCTGCCTATCCTTCTCCTTAGAGTGGATGCCAGTCCAGCTCCTGAGTAGTCCACTAGCTCCTGGTTTTTCCTTCCCAAGCCTCTCAAAGGGCTGTCTCCCTCCTTTGACCAACTACAGATTCCATCCACTGCAGCACGACTGAAGAGGAACACTCCCAGACAGGGAGGAATGATCCCTCCTTGCCAGAGGTGGGGGGCACTTCCCAGACCAAATAACATGCCCCTTAGCACTAGTGGGGCCTTGAATCCACTGCCCATCCTATCACTTTTGCTGATGACCACACCTGCCTGCTCCTTGTGGAAGGCAAAAGACCTGGAAGCCACAGGATGCTGGGTGAGCTGCTTCCTTCTAATTGCTCTATTTCATGGCATCTTCTTATTCTTAAAAATGGCCACTGCACATGGAGGAGAAGCCAGGACAAGGCTGAAGAGGCATTGCCACACTCCTGAATTCTTTTAAAACTGATAAATAGCTCTAAATCTTTCCATCCAGGTTAGTTGAAACCTAAGGCTCAAACCAGAGCCTCATGCACCTTGCCATGCTAACTCTTGCCTAAAGAACATTGGACAAGAGCAACCTGAGATTCTCCTGAGTACTTCAGCATGTGGGTCATTCCAGAACCTTCTGCTTATAGTGAATTAACAAGTGAGTTGATAACAAGGTCACATGGTTTAACTTATTTTTGGAATCGCTTACATTTATCAGTTTATGGAGCAGGCTGCAGTAGTTCATGTAGAATTACACAGCAGCCGCCACAGGGATCCAAGCAGGGGAAATGGCCAGATAAATTGACAGGTCCAAGTGACAGGAAAATAGCCTGACCATAGTTTTCACCAATGCAACAGAAGTCCCGTCAAAGCATCTCGGTTTCACTTTCTCTCCTGTATAAGAGAAGTAACATCTGTGACAGTCCTGGCAATATGTTTCAGCAACATTTTGTGGGGCCAAAATTAACATTAACAGGAGGACAGGTTTGTGTTTCTCTCTATTTTCACTTATGAACACAACAATCTCAAGGTGATTAGCAATTCTGAGCTATGTTGGGCTGTGGGTTTGCCTGTGAAGCTCTGAGACAGAGCACAAACAGCCGCACTTTTGAGCTCAGAGTTTGGGCTTGGGGAAATTTTAGAACACCAAGTAGCTTTGAAAAGCTTGGATGTTTTTCAGACCATGTTTAGGTGTGAGGAAATGTGTACTGAGAAAATAGAAATGTCACAATGCTGCTGTGTTGGCTTGTAACCAATATTTGCTGAATGCCTGTGCTGGGCCAGGTTCTGTGGGGAACAGAGTAAGAAGTGGGACCTTGATCTGTAGGATGAGAAGTCCAGGTGTCTCCATCCATCCATCCATCCATCCATCCATCCATCCATCCATCCATGCATCCATCCATCCATCAATCTATGCATCCATCCATCCATCCATCTATGCATCCATCCATTCATCCATCCATCCATCCATCCATCCATCCATCCATCCATCCATCCATCCATCCATCCATCCAGATGCAGCAGCAGCAGCAGCTTAGCATTTTCAAGTGGCAGATATTCTGTTAGACATTATGAAGTCTTCTGTTACAGCAATCATCAGATGTCACTGATCTGAAGGAATACACAGAGAGGTAAGGAAGACAAACAAACTCATAGGCAATATATATATCATGAGGAAAGTGCTTTGCCAACCTGTATTTCAGAGGAGGTCTGAGGAAGCAGAGTTGTGGCATTTGATTGGCATGTAGATCTCCCAACTCTGCAAGAATCCCTACTGTCCTGTCTTAAATTGGATTGGTGTAAAGATTTAAAATCTTTAGAAGAATGAGCAGCTCAATGAAACGCACCCAAGTCTTCACCATCTATGACAATCACCACAACCACTATCACTATCACCATCATCATCATCATGACCACCACCAGTTCTATATATATTTTTCGAGACAGGGTTTCATTATGAAATTCAAGCTGACCTTGAATTCACTTTGAGCCCAGGCTGGCCTTGAACTCACAGTGATCCTCCTGCCTCAGTCTCCTGAGTGCTGGGCTCACAGTTGTGCAATCCCAAGCCAGCTCACCATCATCTTCATCACCACACAGGATTGTCTTCTTTTCCTTCCACATCTGCTTTCTCCCGCCCTCCCTGCATCCCAGAAAGCAGACCCCTAAGGACTTCATTCACAGGTTCCTTTGTTGTCTGACTTCCAGATGGGAATGCCAATGAAAATTCTATCCTGAATGAACACAAGGTCAGAGGGAAGTCAGACCTCTGGCTTCCTGTCTTCTGGGTCACAGTTGTGCAGGGCTACGTTCTTCTGCCGCATGCCACAAGTTCCCACTGCACGCTTCTTTCTCAGTGGCTGTGCAAGAGTGACATCACAGTAATTACTCCTTTCCCAGACCCTCAGGCCTCAGGGTGGCAACAGCTTCCTCCACTGACAGCCTGGGCATGTGTCTTCATTCCTTGCTGCCTGCTCGTAGTCTCTTCCTAAACCAGTCAGTAAACCCTCCAGTCCCTCTTTCTCAGCCCTAGATTTCTTGCTAGGACCTTGGTATCCCACCAAAATCATCACCATGACCACCATCATCACCATCAGTGCCATCCTCAGGGGGTCTTCCGTGGCCTTAGCCACTGTGCCTTCTGTTCTCACCACCGCCTTTCCTAAAGACACAAGGTGAGTATTTAATTAGGAGACCTCCAGATGTGAGCATGTGAACTTGGGCACAGGATGCTTGAGCCTTTGTGGACTCAGCCTCTTGCATGCAGCTGGTATTGTGAGAAAATGGAGTTAGGAGACAGCTTGAATCCCAGCTTTTTTTTTAAAAGAATTTATTTATTTTTAATTCATTTTTTTAATATATTTAGTACAGGGTCTCACTACACAGATTGGACTCATTGTGATCCTCCTGTATTCAGCCTCCCAAGCACTATGTGCCCTACCACCCAGTCTCAGTCAGCACCTCAGTGTGCCCCAGGGGCGGGGCCTGTGTGGCACATCAGGGATTGAGCCCTGGGCCCTGCGCTTGCCTAAGCGGGGCCCACCGCATGCTTCTTTCACTGTGCTTGCACAAGAGTCATGTAATTACTTGTTGGGTCTGGGCCCCACGCCTGCCTCAGTACTGCTGAGCTATCTGACTGCCACCCTCTCCCCCCCACCCCCAGCCTTATTTGAAGGTAGCATTTACACTGCTTCCCACCAAAGTCCAGATCACAGCATTTGATTACAAATGCAGATGTGGAGGAAGCCAGACAGGGCACCATCAGATCCTCTACACTTTGATCCCTCTGCCCTTGTAAACATCAGGTTTTTAGCACAGCTGTTTCCACCTACCTTCCCCAAGCATGGCTTGGGGGAGTGAAAATGGGACAGTGAAACCATCTGATCTTTGGATTGTTGTGAACTTCAGATAAGAAAATCTCTGTGCTGAAATCCTATGCTAAAATGGAATAATTTATTTGGCAAAACAACAGAAAATGTCAGATATCAATGATACATTCATTTCCTCATGCCCAGAACCTTTGACTATTATCTTCTATGGCAAAAAGTAAATATTACCCCATATGTAATGTCTGTGGTAAAGTTAGGAATCTGGAGAGGAGGACCTCATCCTGGGCAATCCCAGTGGTCCTTGATGTAATTCCATCTGTCCTTGTAAGAGAGAAGCAGAGGGAAAGTACTCTCCATGAAGTGCTGCAGTGAAAGCCTTGGGAAGGTAGAGCAAAGTGTGGTGATGCGGTGTCACAGTCCATTTTGCACTATTGTGACAAAACACCTGAGGCTGGTAAACTTATAAAGAAGAAAGCTTAAATGTGACTCAAAGGAGTCATATCCAGGAGATCTAAGGTCAAGGGACTACATCAAGTGGTGGTCGGCATCTAGTTTGAAGAGTCCCAAAGTGGCACATGGAATCACAAGGCAAGAGAGAGATGGTATATGCATGTCTATATCCTTCAGTCTTTGTGTTCTTCCTATAGATCACTAGGGAGGAATTTAATCCTGGGGGCACCACACTGATGATTTGATCCATCCCAAAGGGATGGGTCTTAGTCTCTAAACAGCATACCTGCTTGGTATCTCATGATGGGGAACAGGAGACTTAGCTTCAGGGTAGAGTGCATACTTAGCATGCATAAGGCCCTGACTTCAGTGATGAGCTCTCTACAAACAAAAAACTGATAATGGGTAAATTTCAACACACCAACCCTTCTGGGACACTCATAAGCCATATCCAAACCCTAGCACGTGACTGAGGAATGACAAAGGTTACCAGTAGCCACTTAAATCTGGAAAAGGTAAGAAACAAGGAAGCCCCTTGAGAGAACATAGCTGCATTGATACGTTGATTTCAGACTTCTAACCTCTAAAAATGTGATGAGTAAGTTTCTCTTGCTTTTAGCCACCAGGTCTATGGTAACTTTTATGGCAGCTGTAAGAAACTAATGCAGTAGTCCAGTGAAAATCCCTGGCATTTTTACTATGCTCTGCCTATGCAGACCCAAACCTATACTGGGACTTTAGAGAGTAACATGAATGATTTAGATCCCTGGCCCCAGGGAGCTAAGCATTTAGCTGAACAACAGTCCTCAGAGGAGCTGGTATGGCTTGTGGGCCTTCTTCCTTTCCTCTCTCTCTTCTTTTTCTAGTTCCTAGATATTGAATCCAGGGCCTTTTTGCTGAGCTACATCTGCAATGACTTTTAAACAAATATATTTTAGTTTTGAGACAGGATTTTGCTAAGTCTAGGTTTCCAAAGCTGGGCTCCTGTAGTGGTTGGTACATTGCATCAACTTGAGAAGTTTAGAAGTTTAAGTGACTCAGCAGAGAGCCAAGATTCTTAGTTTGTAAATTGTGCAAGAGGAGGCTATGGACATTGTGTAGCTCTACTCCCCCTCTCTAGGGCAGAGGGCCCTTGTTAGGCCATGGAGGCCCCTCCCTAGGGTGTGGAAGGCCCACTCTAGGGTGTAGAGAGCCATCCCTAAAGTGACTCAGCACTTAAAGGATATACAAAGGGACTTGAGGAAGGGTGGTTGGTAGCACATCTCCCAAGGAGCTCCGGTCATTGTAGTCAGTGTGCCAGGAAGAGAGGCTGGCCAGACACTACAGCTGCTGCCTTTCCTTTTGCTAGTGCTGTTTCCTGCTACCATGAACTGATGCCCTCTGCCTTGTGCCATTCTACTTTGGAGGCAGCAGAATATGGACTGCAACCTCCACTAACCATGAGCTAAATAAACCTTTCCTTCCTTCATTGGGTATTTTGTCCCAGAAATGAGAGAAACGTAACTGAGACAGCTCTAACTTGTGGTCCTCCACTTTAGCCTCCCAGAGTTCTGAGATTTCAGGAGTGCACCACCACAGCCAGTTCCCATGTTCTTCTGTTAGGGACAAGGAGTGCGTTCTTTGGATTTCCCTTAAGCCCTGTTGTCTACCCAGTATAAATAATTTCCTCATTTTTAGCATCACATCCATGGATGGAGGATTTGCAGCCCAACATTGAGCCAGCTCTGCTGGTCCCAGAATTCCTGTGAGACAACAGCCCTGTCTCCAGAATAAACATAGAAAGAGATGCTGGTTCCCCTGCAAGTGGCCAGTGGGAACCCCACCCCACCCACCCAATCCATAGCAGTGTCTTTCAGTCCCCAGATGTTCACAGGAGTAATAGCCTTTGGATGCATGCAGTGGTTCCAGCCTTCCTGACCTATGCTGTAGAAACAGAGTGCAAAACATAAAATCATAGGAAGGCAAGCATAGGATGTCAGTGAGGTTTGGGGAAATTATAGTGGGGATGGTTTTGATCCTCCCTCCCACATTTATAGAAAATGCTAATCATCCCCACACTCTGGAGCTGTGCCTAGCAGAGTGGTACAGCCCTGGCTTATATAAAGTGCCACACTGTGTTTAATGCGGCAATCACTGGGAACTGTTACAAGGGCTGGGGGTGGGGTGGTGGCAGAGGGTGTGGTGGCTTTCTCAGCCCTGGGTGGGGGCTGATTGGGAATGAGAGAACTGTGGTTCCAGCTAGTGATGGAGGAGCACAGTGGTTTTCCCAGCTTCCTGTTCAGGGGCTCCAGAAGATAGTGAAGGAGGGGTTATGGGGTAGAAGAAATATGGCAGACATGTGGCGGGGACACTGGAACAACAGTCCCCTAAACTTAGCAGCCTAGGAGTAGTCAGGTCCTGGAGACAGTGGCCCAGTGGCCTCTCCAGAAGTGGATCTGGAGCTGCTGGGGGAAGAGGCAGTCTCAGCACACACCTGGAGAAGGCCCTGAAGATCCAACCTCATGGCTCCTGTAATTGAGCCAGCTGGTACTCATCAGGCACTGAAACTTCAAATTTGATCTGGTCAGCATGGCCAGTTGCTGCCAAGGTGTTTTGAAGCTGAATTTGGACTGTCTTGGGAGCTGTCTCCAGCAATGAAACAGACAGTCTCTGAGGGTAGTGGACTGTGACAGCCGCCAGCACTGCTCTGAGACGGGAAACAAGAAGGGAGCGAGTTCCTGGCAGGTCCCCACAAGGCTCGGAGCACACCTGGGCTGGGTCTACACCTGGAGCCTCGGGGGCTTAGTCTCTGCTATTCTTCCCAAACCCCTCACATGTTATAGCACAGGTGGCCATACAGAGAAGGGCCCTGAAGTCTTCCCAGGGACAGGTACTTCCAAGAGTCAGTGGCTTTGAGATTTAAACTGGAATTTAAAACAACTCTCACCTTTACTTGTGGCATGACCTGTCTCCTCCTTCAGACTCAGTTTCCCTTGAAAACAAAAGTGCTGGTAATCTTTCTAGTAGGCTACTACAGTGTTCTCTCAGGCAGCCATTG
Source organism: Ctenomys sociabilis (assembly GCA_004027165.1). Classification (NCBI taxonomy): domain Eukaryota; kingdom Metazoa; phylum Chordata; class Mammalia; order Rodentia; family Ctenomyidae; genus Ctenomys; species Ctenomys sociabilis. The sequence continues at coordinate 25,436 of PVKA01011526.1, read as the reverse complement.
CAGGCCTGGGGCCCGGGAGTCTCACCTGCTTGGTGACTTCCACAGAGGTTGGTCATTTTTTATTTATCCAACATCTAATTATTCAGTAGATGTCTTGGCTTGGGAACTGGGATCAGTGTTATGCATAAGAAAGACATGATCTCTTCCCTCAGAGAGCTTCTAGGAGAGAGCAGATGATATGGGACTAATAATTGCAGGAAATAATTCCAGTGCCCATGGCACCCATAATATCTCTGAAGAAAATAGAGCTAAGGAATATGAAGGAGCATGCCCTAGCTAGACAGCACCTCTGCACTTGGTCTTTGACATTCATCAGGAGCGAATGCAACTAGCGGGAACTACAGTGGCAGGAATGTGCCTAGAGTTGTGCATCGTTACATGCACCAGTCCTGAGGCCAGAGGACCTCTTCCAAGAGTCAATCTGAATAAAGATCTGGGGGAAGAAAAGCTTCATGAGATAGAGTGACCGTCGCCAGGGTGAAATGGCCCCGCAGAGTGAGGGAAAAGGGCAGCTCATGTGTGCAGGCACAGCTGGTCTTGTGGTCTTAGATGCCGTGGGAGAGGCCAGGCTTTGATTTGAAGTTCATCCGGAATGTATTGGAGAGCTTTAAACAGGGGCATCATGGTATGATTTCCGCTTTAAAATCCACACCACATCAGTGATACCAACACTGTCATCTCCAGCTTCTGGGATCCCAGACAGGCTTAGTGCCTCCTACTCTTCCCAAACCCCAGTCATTTTTAGAAATGTTTAAATCGAGACAGCACAGTAATGCATCATGGAAACCCATGGCCCATTTATCCCTTTTCCTGGTGGATGTTTGGATCAGTCCCAGTTTGGGACAGTTATCGTGACTGCCTGCAGAAGTGCTCTGGTGGCACGTGTACACATTTCTGCTGAGGCTGTGCTTGAGGGAGTGGTCTGAAAAGGACAGAGCCTATCACATAGATATTGTGAAATGCTTTTTTTTTTTTTTTTTCTAATTCTCATTTCCACCTGCAAGGCAAAAGGCCTCCATTGATCCCATGTCCTCATCCCCCTTTGCTACGTTCTGTGTTCCATTGTGGTTATTTGTTGGAAGATATTGCATTCAGGTTTTCATTTGCACTTCATGGATGACCAGTGAAATCAAACACTTTCAAGTTCATTCACGAGCTTTTTCCATGACCACTTCTTTGTGTCTTTTTCCATCTTTTCCCATGCTGCCCTTGGGTTGCTTCTTCTCGATGCCTATCCAACTCTGTTCCAGAGTCACCTCTATGTTTTTATGTCTTGCACTCTAGGCATTGAATCTAGTAATGTCACACTGAGCTATCTCCCCAGCCCTTTTTTGTTTTTATTTTTGGCATAGGGTCTTACTAAGTCACTGTTGTCCAGGATGGGATCAAATGTATAGACTTCCTGCCTCAGCTTCCCAGAGTGCTTGTGCCACCACACCTGGGTCTGAAAGCCACTTTTAAAGTTAGAAACTTGACCAACGATGTTGATGGGTGGATCTACTTATCTTTCCCTATCTTGCCCCCAATGCCCCGAGCACTAGGGAGGTCTAGAGAATGCCTGTATGGTGGATCTAGTCACATGACCTCCTACCTGTTCTCTGAGCCACGTTACTTTCACTGTCTGGCCTTGCCACTGTCTGTGTCACCTGATCCTAGAGCCATCTTGTCACCACCTATGAAACTGACTCATTGTATATCCAAGCCCAGAGGGACCCCTCCTTTTTCAGTCCACATAGAACTGTGCCCCAGCCTCACACGGTATCTCCCTGCCTTGTCACAGAAAGGGCCTCCTCTGATCTTGCCCCACATGGCCTAACAGCTGGGAATGTCTATGTCTCCCCTTCCCCACTCCCAAGGCCAGAGACTCCCTGAGTTCTGCGCACAAGCTCAGAAGTCAGTAAAGACTCAGTGCAAGCCTGCAGTGCTCAGAGTCAGGGCAACATGGAAAAAGAGAAATACCCACCCTCCTACTGCTCCTGGCCTGGGCCCCAGGGCATCAGATGGTCATGTTCACCCAGGAGGACAAAGAGTAGGCGTATTGTGGTCCCCTCCTGAACTCAGTGGCTCAGCCTCTACCCTGGGAGCTCAGGCAGGGTCCCCTTCTACCCTCAGACTGAGCCCTTTTTCCTCTGTAACTGCAGTGTGGAGGGCCTGATCCTCATGCTGGTCCTGAAGACTCCAGCCTAAATGTGGCCACACAGTGCAAGCCCCAGAACCGCTCTGCAGAAGGCTATAATGCAAACAGTGCCTCCCAGACCAGTCATCCTCTCTAACACATGTTCAGACAAATCCCCTGACAACTGGGGAGAGCTGAGTTTTGCTGAAGTCGTACATGGGGGCATCTTTCTGCACAGTTTTGGTAACATTTATACACATAACATTTAACACTTGAAGACAGCTTCTCCCTCTTGTTTTTTTTTTTTTTTTTTTTTTTTTTTTTTGCCATTAAAATCGATCAACAAGACGCAAAACCTTATGTGCCAATGGAAAAGCACAGTGGAAGAATTCTGGGCTGAGAGTGGCTTGTGTAAGCAGGAAGCTGACCTTATGTCCATCTGAGCCTGGGCCTCTAGGGACCACCTTGCCCATCCTGATGAACTAGGCCGTCACCCAGCCCCTTCATCCACAGACAGATTGCAGTCCTGGGCTGGGGAGAGACCATCTGGCTCATTTCTCCCCCTTCTGCCCCCTCACTTTCTCAGGCAAATCTTAGCCTGGGACCCACCTTGCTCTAGGCTTTGATTTGTTGCCTTGGCTCCTAGTCAGAGAGGTCAGGCCAGAGGATGTCTTGCTCCAGATTAAAAATAAAAGCCAGAGTACAGGCGGAGGAATTGGGCTGTCAGAGATGGATTTCAGCTTCTTCCCACAAGATTTGATCTCATCCTGTCTCATCTTCCCCACGCCCACCTTAGCCTTTCTGTTCTTCAGCCCTTGATTTTTTCACCAGGCTCATTTATGCTCTTACTTGGTACCATCTCCTCTCCCTCCAGCATCACCCCTGTTTCAGCAAATCCTCATGACTATCACTCCAAAATCTCAAGTCAGAAGTGCAATCTTTCCCTACTTCATTTATCTACTAGTTCATTCATTGAATGAAGAGCTGGTAGAAATTAGATTCACATGGGGAAGAGAGACACAAATAGATAGGCAGACAGACAAACAAATAACCAAGAGAAACCCATAAAATGGCAAATGCCATGGTGACAAATTACATGTGCTGGTTCATCCTAACTGTCACATTGATGGGACTTAGGGTGCCACAACATTGAGTCAAACCTTGTTCTGGATGTGTCAGTGAGGGTATTTCTGATGAGATTAATGCTTGAGTGGTAGACTGAGTAGGGAGATTTCCCTCCCCAGCATGTCTGGCTCCATCCAATCAACAAGGAACGAAAAGCTTAGCTGTCCTATGAGTGAAAGGGGCTTCTCTTGCTAGACTGATGGTTAAGCCCAGGCACTTGCATTGGAACCAAGATATCTTCTCTCTACAGGTCCTGAACATGCTTGTGTTTAAGACTAGAACTTACACTCTGCTTTCTTGCTTCAGAAGCTGTCTCTTAGGTGAGAACTTACACCCTGGGCTCTCATGTGTCTCCAGTTTGCTGACTGTAAATTTTGGGCTTTTCAACCTCTGTTATCATACAAGCTGATTTCTCATATACCCTCCTGTTGGAAAAAACAAAACAAACAAACAAACAAACAAAGAAACAGGCTGGCTGACATGATTGACCATCACAGCTGTGAGTGGGCAGTGTGGAGAAGATTTTTAAGTTGAGGATAATAAAGAGTCTGCTGGTCAAGGCTCTGCAGAAGGAGAAGGAAGGACATGTGCAAAGGCACCGGGGTAGCAATGAACTTGGTCTGCTGAAGAATCAGACAGAAGTAAGACGATTACCTTCTCCAAGCTGCTCAGAGAATGTTCAGCATTTCTGTATCAGAGAGTTTGCCACCTCTCTGTGGAGATGTCATATTCTTATTTCTTATGTGCTCTATATTCAGTTGTGCTGAGCTAGACTCTTAATGCAAGAATCTACCAACTTAGACCAAATGTAGACTTGCTGTTTTTCATAGCAAACAAGGTAGCCAGGGTTCCTTGCCCACTAACTTGTTTGCAGAAGCTGAATGGATGCTTGGAGTTGGCCCACCCCCTCTGCTGGCTGCACACCTCTTTACACCTGTTTGGTGAGATTGTTGGATTGCACAAGAGGATGCTTCTGTATTTAGAAAGTTCTCATGTTCACACTCAGGCCTGCCAGCCTGTCCCTTGCCTTTAGCAGGGATATATATAGATCTGCTTCCTTGATCAGCTTCCCCCCTGTGGGCAACTGGCAAGAGCTCTTGCCCTGTCAACATGAGTCAGATCATTGATGTTCTTTAAAGCTCTCTAAAGGCCACCACTGTACCCAAGTACAAGCTGAAACCCTCTTGGTGTTGCAGGACCCACATGACCTGATCCTGTCTCTTTTTCACTCTGCCTTCCACTTCTCCCTTCCCCTCCCACTCCCTTCCTTTTCTCCCCATTGATCAGGCCCTGTGTGTAGAACCTATCAGGCCTATCTCTGCCCCAGGGTGCTTGAGCCTCACCTTCTAATTCTCCTCTACCTATCCATAAGTTACTCACCCCTTTGATGTCTTTGCTCAAGTTTCCCCTACTTTGACCGGCCTGTGATGCTGCTCATGTTACTTTATTTATTTTTTATTTTATTTTATTTTATTTTTTGTCTTTTTTGAGACAGGGTCTCACTATGCAGCTCAGGCTGGCCTTAAGCTCACTTTGTAGCTCAGACTGGTCTCGAACTCACAACAATCCTCCTGACTCAACCTCCCAAGTGCTGGGATTACAGGCATGCACCACCACGCCCGGCCCACGTTACTTTAGATCTATAGCAATTCCTTCGCTGCTACTGTAACATAATGCCTGAGACTGAGTGCTGCTTACTGAGAAGAGGTTTGTTCAGTTCACAATTCTGCCAGGTTTGTGGGAAGCCTCACAGAGGATGGCATAATAATGGCAGGGTCCTGTGTGAGAGGAGGCTATGAAATACTGAGATGGGATGTCAAGGCAATCGGCGAGGGGTCAGATCTATGCTTTCCTAACAACCTCTCCGGAGAACAAACCAAGACGTCACAAGAACTACGTCAATTCCTCTGAGCACAGTGCTATTGATGACTAGTCCCCTGCCCTGGGCTCCCCTTCTTTTTGTACTATATGTAGTTGAACCTGAGGTTCACACTGAGCTATATCCTCAGCCCTTTTTAAAGTCTTGGTATTAATACGAGTTTTCATGATATTCCTAAGTTGCTCAGGCAAGACTTGAACTGGCAACACTCCTGTCTCACACTTCCAGAGTGCTGGGATTACAGGAATATAGCACCATTGCCCTTGAAGGCCCCAGCAACACCTGCCACCTCTCTACAGTAGAACCAAGCCTGTGACTATGACCTCTTGGCTGACAAGCCACGTGCCACCCCATCTCCACACCACAGCAGGCTCTTCTGAGCCAGTCTGCTTTGTTTTTTCCTTTGTTTCTTGGAAATGTTCTTGTGAAATGACATATAATTTATATGTGGATTATGTTCTCTATTTATTGTTTGTCTTTCCCCTAGAAAGTAAAAGGACAGGATTTTTTTTTTCCAATTTTATTCACTGTTGGCATATGGTAGGTGCTCAAAAATTCAAGGTTCAGGGGAGAAGAAACATTTGCCTGCATGTTCCTTGAGTATGTGTGAATCGCATGTTTTGCATTTCAGATTTGTGCAAAAGTTAAGGTAACAATGTGTCACAGTGTTCAGGGGAGATCTGCGTTCCTGCTCCAGGTTTCTGATGCTATTGCCAGCTAATAGGAAGCTCCTCCGCAGCAAATGCAAATGTTTCCTATTTGCGTTTGTGTTTTATTAAATGGTTGCCTGGCTTCTCTTTGTAAATTTCCTAGGATATAAACACGTTCTGTCCTCCATTGTATAAATAAGACACAGAGGCCAGAGGGGATGTACAATTGCCTACTATCACTAAATTGACATTCGATGTAGCTGAGACAACCCAAGAAGTCAGACTTCCAACTGCTTCTCCAAGCTGTGTTGTGTCACTGTCCAGGGATGTAGTGTCACTGGAGCTTCAGAATGCAGGCTGGATATTGTTCTGCCCCAGTGTTCCCAGGACGCCAACCCCAAGATGACCTAGTACATCCTGTTTTTGGCTACTGTACCTGAGAAAGTAATGAAGGATCAGCCTCCCTCTGTGGGGTGCGCGCCTCACACAGACCCACCATGTCTGGTTGGAGAGGCTGGATCTTCCCGAGCAGCAGCCAGTGCTGTGTCGCTTTGTTTAATCTCTAAACCTGAAGATATCAGAGAGAAATGACACAGGGCAGGAAACACTGGGTGGTGGCTAGGTGAAAAGAGAAAGTCCTAGGGAAGAACCAACAGAGTTCCGGGGGTGATCTTCCCAATAGCAAAATCATGTTAGCTTTGGTTGTGGTGGTTGCAGATCTCACACCACAAAGTCACCCCAACCCCGCAGAGAGCATGTTGCCTTAGTGACTGAAACATATTCCTCTATAGGAGCCCCCAGGTTCAATAGCATGTGCATCTCACTCTAATTTGAAGCAGATAATATATTTATTATTCAAGGAAAATTTCTCTTCTATTTTGCACATTTTAGACAAATGGTTTTCAAAGTCCAGTTCATTTTTTCTTTCTCTGAGTTTTAGGGAAGAGAAATGACAGACAGATAGTTGGGGACTGAGCCAGTTCCAGGCACGACCACTGAGCTGAGTACTAGCACCCCCCTCTGCTCTTGCTCCTTGTCCTCTTTCTCCTCCTCCTACTTGTCTTCCCCCACTTCCTCCTCCTCTTCCTTCTCCTCCTTCTCCTACTTTTCTTCTAGCAATTCACAGAACATTTATACACACACTTGTCTCTGCTAAGTGTAAATTTTCTAATTTTGATCTGTTATACCTAAATTTCTTTTCTAAAGAATTTCTAGTCTGAGAAACAAGTTGATTTCTCTATTGAACAGTTCCACTGTAATTAAACTAATTGCTGAAAAAGACATCATTCTTCTTTTAATAAGGCAATTTGCATATTCAATAACTTTAGCATCAGTTGTTGAAAGACAGTTTGAAAGTTTGTTTGTATATTTGCTCACTCAAATATTTGTAGATTACCTTACCTCTTTTCCATTAATGTGGTGATAACTGAAAGAAGATACAAGAGAAATTTTCCTTTAATAATAAAAAAATATTATCTGTTTCAAATCAGAGTGAGATTAATGGACAGTGGGGCTCCTGCAGAGGAATATGTTTTCAAAATCAGGTATTTGGTAGGTTAAGTGTTCTCAGTAGAATAGCATGACTTTAGGGATACAAGGAAAATGTGCATCCCCAAAATTAGAAGAATTGTGACATATTCTCTTCAGCTGTAAGAGGAAATGGTTTTGTCAAAGTAATAGTCATATTTGTTGCCCATTGAACATTGGTGTCTTGCTTCCAAACCCATATCATGGAGCCATAACCCACAATGTCATGGTATTTGGAACTAGAGCCGCTGGAGAGAAATCAGGGTTAGATGGGTCATGAAGGCAGAGCCCTAGAGTAGGACTGGTGTCCTTACCAGAAGAAGGAGGGCCCACAGCTCACTCTCTTCCTCACTGTGAGGATAAGAAGGTAGTCATCTGCAGGCCAGGAGGAGTGCCCTCACCAGAGCTCAGCTGTGCTGCTGCTTGTCTTAGAATTTCAGTCCCCAGAACCATGAGAAAATAAATCTCCATTCTTTAAAGTCACTGGTCTATGGCATTGGTCAGAGCACCCCAAGCAGACTAATGCCACATCTGTTGCATCTGCATCACTGAGCATCAGTGGTGGCCTCTGGAGGCCTCATGCTGGGACCCAGAGTGTTTCCCGGCTTCTGTGCCTCTTTCCCTGTACCTCCTTCCCATCTTTCTCCTCTGAGCAGCGCAGATGAGCAAGGGTGAACTGCCGGTCCTGGACACCGTGGAGAAGCCTGTATCAGGTTAAAATGCAGTTTCCCTCAGCAGAATTTTCCCCACTGAAGTTCAAGGCCATCAGCATGCCCGAGGTCACTACTCAGCAAGAAAGCTCAAGACCATTCTGCAGCAGCACGCACCCCATAACCAGGTCCCAGATGCTCCTTCTTCTTCTATCAAGGGAGCATGGCACATTTTTGGAAGGAGCCTTGGTCCAAGGTCTCACCCGCCATGGCCATGGGGAAGAACACAGTACTGCTTGGTATAGCCAGGAAAAGGACTAAAGAGGGTAGTGACCAGGAGCAGGCACAAAAACAATGTTTATTTTTTAATTATGGTAAAATGTACATGACATAAAGTGTGGCATTTTGGCCCTTTTTAAGCACACAGCTCAGAGTTATTAAATGTGTTCATTGCTTCCCAACCATCACAATGCATCCGTCTGGAGTTCTTTCAATTTCCTTAAGGAGAGCTCCGAGCCCAGGCGTCAAGAGCTCCCTTCGCTTCTCCTCACTTCCTGGGAGTCACTGTCTGGCATTTCGACTACTACTTATTCATTGATAAGGACATTGATGCTACAAATGTGGGTAGATATCTCCTAGAGCTTTCCTTTCTTTGGGGGGAGGGGGAGTACAGTGTGATGACTAATTTTTATGTCTAATATTTTCAGGCTCTGCTGTACCACTTCCATCGTGGCTGTGCCATTTTATTCTCCTTGGCCTTTTTGCCTTTTAGGAGAGTTAATCCACTGCTTGAATGGCTAATCTCTCCTGTTGTTTCCAGTGTCTGCTTAACATAGCATCCAACCCCACAGGTAGAGTACCTATCTTCCTCAGCCCTCTGGCCTTACCATTTCCAGCACCCTGGACCAATGATTTTGGTATCTGCTTCTTCCTGGGTCTTATTTTACAATATAGCCTTTCTGTATGTTTAAATGGAAGATGAGATTTATAAAATGGATTCAGCTCTCACATGCAGGCTTAACTTTATTATAGTTGGATTATTTAGTACTCCAAGATTTTTTTTTTCATGCCACCCCCCACTATCCAATTGTGTGTCCAGCATCAGATAGCGTTTCCATGGTTGCCTGGCCCAGGGCAAGGCCCCAGAAGGAATCTACAGCAGACCCAAAGGAAAGGGATGTTGGGAAGCATGAAAGGTAAAGATATGGGTTGGGTTTCTTTGTGAAGTGGTATCAAAATCTAGGCCAGGCTCGGCTTCCTTCTCTACCTACAGGGTGGGGTAGATGTTGAGCTTGCTGGTAGAAGCCAATGTCTCCTCTGATCCTCCGAGGCAGTTCCAAGCACCAGCTTCCATCTTAGGAGCTGGTGTTGTTTGCCGTTTTCCAAATGGCACGCAGGCACTTTGCTCACTCTCGTTTCTAGCTTTCTCTCCAGTTGTTTAGCAATGCAATCCTGAAAGGGTGAATTTGGACAATCGCAGCTAGGCCATTTTGAGCACATATGCTAGAACTAAGTCTTTTTGGCTCAGCTGTAGCTTGAATCTAATGAAAATGACAGATAATGCAGCGCTCTGTGTGCCTGCCAAAAAAGAGGATATTTCCCATGAGATAGCACCTGGTGATGCAGAAATAGACACTATAGATTTGTGATTGGCTGCTCCGTGCGCGTATTCATATCTAGTCTGTATTATCAACCACACAAGATCACATCCTGGATAATAACGGCAACAATGGCATGCATAAAAATTACTGCAGCAAAAGGGGAAAAATACTAGATCAATTATGTCAATTATACGCTAGTACTTTTTCCCCTCACAGTTTTACCACGGAGAAAAGGTGGCATCTATCTCTGATCTAATTATTCACATGCTTATTCGTGGGTCCCCCCCCCTTCTCTTCTCTTTTACACGAAGATATAAAAGAGCTCCCTTTTAGAAACACACCGCGGACTCCAACGTGCCTACATACATATGTGGCTTACATTTTAGCAGTTGAATAATCAGTTACTTGAAAGTAAAGAGGAAACGCCTCTGCGTGTTCTAAAGGGAAGCGAGGGGAGGGGTGTATACTCAGATGACCTTACCTTGGAGCAAAAATGCCATCGGCCTCAAGAAGTGTCATAAATTAAGTTGCTATTTAAGCCCTGATTCTAGTAGAAGGGTCCAAATTTCCAAGGTGTCTTTAATGACTGTGCCGGGTGACAATGAAGTATTTCTTTCACAGACTGCAGCGAGCAAAGATAAAAAATGCAGAGCTGGAGAAAGAGAGCTTGCTAATTTTCTTTCTTCTCTTTTCTTTTTCTTCTTCCCCTTTCTTGTTCCTTTTCCTTCTCTTCCTCTCCCTTTCTTCCTCCTCCTCCTCTCTCCCGTGGTCCTTTTTCAGTAGCCCTCCTTCTGCGATGCTTTCTGATCTTCTCTCCGACATGGTGTTGACAGAGCGCTGCGCATGCTCTGGGAGTGAGGCCTCAAGGCCCAGCGGCTTGTGGCCACCTAACAGCTGGCCTTATAATGTGACCTCAAGGAAGTCTGACCCTCACATCCCCCGCACCCCTCTGCCCTGCCGTCTTCAAAATGAGATGAGGGCATTTGGATCAGATGCTTTACTGGAGCCTTTTAAACTCTGAGACTTGAACAGAAGAGTAATTTACCTAGGCTAGCTAGGCGGAAGGTGATTTTGAAAGAGAAATACAAAATCATTAAGCAGATCAGTAAATTTGATAATGAATTGTTTCAATTAGATTCAGGTGGCAGCAGATGTTAAATTACTTTAGCAGAACCAAGCTTAGAGGTCTGTGGTTTACTTTTCTCATTTAAATATTATAGATACAAAGGGATACATCACATTTTCAGTCCAACTTCTAAAGAAACCCTACTGGGCAGGGCCCCCTTAAGCACCATTTGTGGTGGTGTGAGAGCTGCAGACGTGGGGGCAGACCCCGCTTCTCTTTGTGGTGAAGACCTCCTTTCTATAAATGAAGGAGAGACTCTTCAGTGTGCTCTGCTTCCTGGAATCGCTACTGACCTTCTGCAGATATCAGAATGCATGTATCCAGTATCTTTGTGTCGGGCGTTCTGAAGCCATCGGTCTGCTTTTGTGGATTCAACCAACTGCAGATCAAAAATATTTTTAAACATCGTGTCTGTACTGAACATGTGCAGATTTTTCCCCCTTGTCGTTATTCCCTAGACAATACAGTGTAACAAGTATTTATATCCCATTTGCATTGTTTAGGTATTATAATGTAATCTAGGAATGGATGTTAAATTGTGCTCAAATCCTATACCATTTTATGTTAAGGTATTTGAACATCCGTGGATTTTGGCGCAGTGAGGGCTCTTAGAACCAACTGCCTGAGACTAGTGAGGCATGACTGTGTTTTCTTCTCTTTCTGTCCCTGTCTCTGTCGGTCTCTATCTCTGTCTCTGTCTCTGTCTCTCTTTCTCTCTCTCTCTCTATGTATTTCTCTCTTTGTCCTTCTTTTTTAACTTAAGAGTTCTGGGAAGAGAACCTGGGGCCTCACACCCACCTCACCCAGCACTCCAGCACTGAGCTCCAGCCTCAGCCAATGGGGTGCACTATTGATTTATTCATCTATCTGGTGCAGGCAAATACCAGATCTAGCTACACAGCTTGGACTTGTGATGATCCTCGTGTCTCAGCCTCCCCAGCACTAGGATTACAGGCATGTGCCACCATGCCCAGTTTAGGTTGCCAGCTTGGCACAGGACCAGCATGGTATGTGGTACTAGGGATCAAACCCAGGTTCTTGTGCTTGCTAGATAGGCTCTTAGACTGCTGAGATATCTTCCTGGCCCTTGTATTTTTTTAGAGTATGTATTTTGCTTGGCTGTCAGGCTGTGAGATCTGGTGGGTGTGGATCCCCTTGTGTGCTCTGAAGACCCACAGTCTTCTGCGGTAGCCTGTGATTGTGTTGGTCATAACTTTTGCAGCATGCTGGGAGATGGGTATTTCATTCTAGACCAATGTGGGCTCAAGTATCTCAGGCAACTGATCTGGGAAGACTTTCTATGCACCCTATGCTTGGCATGATTCCTAGTACAGTGTGCCTTGGATATACAACATTGTGTATCCTGGTCCCAGGACTCTGGGATCCAAAGTAGGTAGGTGAAAGGACATCGTGCCCACAGGAGGCATCTCTGCATCTTCTGTCTTGATGCATGTCTTCTAGAATCACGTAGTTCTGGGGTCTTAATGCAAGGTGCTCTACCTGGAGTAGGCACAGGGCAAGCTCTATCCACTTCCAGTCCCAGCAGATCCATTCTCTCCCCAGATTTCCTGCCAGGCAGAATATAATAAAACCCCGCCAAGTCCACTGAGCTCCAGAGACAACTGCCTCTTTAAGAACTTATCTCATATTTTCAGAAATTGACTGTGAAAATTCTAAGTAATGGTGTGACATGATCACACTCACTTTCTGTAGTTAATCCTTCACGAGGGTCAGGCACCCCTCTCTTCTCAGTGGCTCATTTGATTGTCACCTACCTTGCACAAAACCTCCCAGCCCCGAGCACTGTCTGCTGGGTTGACAGGCAGTCAGAGTGCTGAACGCCGTGCAGGAATAACTGAATTAGAACAAAGCTGCCGGCGCTGTAATAAAGCGTTTAATGGACAGACAGCCTCTCTTGCCTTCCTTGGGGTAGCACTAAATCCCTTTTTATTGTAGTTTGCACAGATGTTAGTGAGTTATCCATTTCTCTAATCATACTAGAAGTTGGCACATCCATCTTAAATAAGAAGACCAGCCCACTCGCTTTTACAGAGTCCTTTTTCTAATAAACTTGTGTCAGTTTCAGGTCAGTTTTACCAATACAAATAAAATTCAAACAAATAAAAAGTATATTGTCTCATGATGAGATTTATGTAATTATGTCCCTTAGGTCACTTTAAATTTACACAGGGAGCTATACCCTGCATAGCCCTTATTACAGCCTGGATTTTCTTCCAACTTGGGGACACACACACACACACACACACACACACACACACACACACACACCAACACACACAAACTCTTTGGAGCTCACAGTATTGGATCTCTCCAGGTTATGGAGAAGAACAGTTTTTGCTTATCTCCAAGAAGCTAGCTGGACTATGGGCAAGCTACTTGGATCTTCTCAGAATCATCTTTAGGCGATCACAGGATTGTTTTTTCCCCCATCTAAAATCAACTGCCACATACATGCCTATCCTAGTTTATGGACCACCCAAAGACCTTTCTGCAAAAGAAAGTTTTTCACTAGAGAGCTTGCAGCCCACCCCCACCAGCCCAACCCCTGCCTCCACCCCACCATGTGTTTGTTAAAAGGAGGGTGTGAAAAATTCCTGCCCACCAAGGTGCTCCCAACTGCAACTTCTGTGGAACTGGGAAAGGTCACCTGAAGTTCAGGCCAGGATAAATAATTGCTGTGGTGAGGGGTTCCTTTTTCCCCTCCCATGGAGCTGATGGGCTCACAGCGGTAGCTGAATCTTGATAGATTGGCACACACTGAAAGGAAACGCTTAGCAGTGACCCAGGCAGGGCTGCACTTCAGCTCTTTGGGCAAAGGGTGGGTAGTTGAGGAACCAGGGCTGGGTGGATGATAGAGACCAGGTGACAAAGCTGCCTCTGTCCCTGCAAAGAGTAGGAACACATGCTGGCCCGAGCAGCGTCTCTGGGATAGGCTCGGCAGGACGGGCTCTCCAGCACCACTGAGGCCCTTGGCGGCTGCTCGCCTTGACACACACAGAATTACTGCTCTCTGGGGTCTCCCTCTGCAAGTGAGAAGGGCTGTCTCTGTTGTGCTTCCTGGTCTAGTTGGCCACTTCATAAATCAAAGACGATGGGCTGCGTGTTAACCATTTGATGTCCAACTGCAAACGGAAAAGCATCCCAGCTACTCCAGCAGAACAAAGTGAATGGAGAAGGGCTACCCTGCTAGCTCAGCCTCACTCACTCACAGCTGCCAGCACAGTAGCCCAAGTTCATACAGGGTCCTTACAATCTCTATAAAGTCACTTGCTGACACCTCCCTTCTATAGGGAAACTGAGGCCCAGAGATGTCAGTCCACCTAAACTCCATCTCAGAAGGAGATAGAAAGTGTTAGGCTGGTTCAGTAAGCTCTGACTCCAGCTTGGGGCTTCTTCCTTCATCTCCTCACTCACTCCTTTCTTCAAAGCATTCACTCCATGTGTCAGGAGAACACTCTATGTGTCAACACTACCCTAAGGTGCAGCTGCCCCGGGGAATGCTGAGAACAGCATCGTGCATCACTGTCACAAAGAAATGGTACTTGTTTCTTTCTATTTTGGCCCCACAGGCCTGAGATTTCATCATTTTTTTTTTTTTTTTTTTTTTTATTTTCTGGTGCTGGAATTGAACCTGCAGCCCTAGCTCCTTTTATTATTTTTGAGACAGGGGTCTCATTAAGTCACTAAGGTGTCCAGGCTTTGCTCAAATTAGTGATCCTCCTGCCTCAGCCTTGCAGAGTGCTGGGATTATAGGCCTGTCTCACCACACCCAGCTGAGATTTCATCTTGCAGAAGCTCATGTTAAGTATCCTGTAGGGGTCCAGTTGTACAGTGGATCCCCAAGAGTTAGAACCCAGGAACTGTGGTAGATTTGAGTTCTAAGACAATAGTGTGATACTACAGCCAGTCATCCCAAAAGTCTACAAAAGTACTACCTCTCTGAGTCTCCCCTTTCCTCCCACCAATGCAGATGTGTTCCATTTACTCCCCCTGCACCACTGACTGATCACCACAAAGATGCTAAGATCATCGGTCTGGACGCTGGAACCACCTAACTCACATTCAATTCCCAGCCACCAATCTGCTCACTGTATGTGGGAATTCTTTGTGTGGCTGTCCCTGGGCTCCTAGGATGATACCTGGTAAGCTCTGCATTCACAGAGATCCTGTTGACCTGGTAAGGCTGGCTCAGCACCCCTCCTGCTGTGTGCCTCTGGCCCCAGCTCTTTTACTCATTGGCCCATACTCCTCTTTGAAAGCATCTCACCGATAATTTTACTCCCTGGCAGCTCCTGTCTCACTTCCTTGTACTACAGTACAGAGCAAATCTAAGCTCAAAACTGGCCCTTTAATGTCAGCTCCATTTTTATCCTTGCAGCCTCCATGCTACCAGTTCCTATACGTTAGCTAAATTGGCCCCATCTGTTCCTCCCCACCTGCCCATCCATTCAAACATGCGCAGTCATATTCTTTTAGGCTGACCCCAGGAAGGCCTAAGAACACACTCATCTCCAATGAATCCTGTGTGCACTGTAATGCCCGCAGGCTTACCTGCTATCAGCCTCTCAAGTCCCGACCTGGGTCTATCCTTCTGGGCTTTATGGGTTCACATGCTCGGACCTGGGTATCAACATCAGCTGCTAGGCGTTCTTTTAGCTAATGGGAGAGCCCTGGCTCTGCAGCTTCTCTGCAATTGCATGAGGCACTTGGAAGATGCCGTGTAGCCTGGCCCACAGTGACAGCTCAGGGAACGTGAGTTATTACATTACTTTCTTGAGTTCCAGGACTTGGAGTCTCTCTCAATGCCAGTGTCACTTAACTTTAACCCTGCTGGGTGGGCCACAAGTCTTTGTCACCTTGCTACTTTGGGGTAGCCTAGAAAATCCTAACATGCTAAGATCATTGTAGACACTGAAAAGACACTTGACCTAGACAGAGCAAAGACATTTCAGAGCACTTCTCAGCCAGGAGGGCTACTTAGAGAGAGGAGGTAGGAGTTCTAGGGGGTTATGTCTGACCTTGGTTGTAAAGGAATTCCAAGATGAAAAGGGATGCATAAGTGATCCCATTTCCAGTTTCATGATGCTTCAGGAAAATGCAAGAATGGTGAGAAAAAACATCTATGCATTCATCTGTGCCAGTCTGGAAATATTTTATTGGTCCAGTTGATAATTTTTCTCCCTCCATCTGTAAGAGTAGCATAAAATGTCATTTCCTTTGACTGTCAGGTAACAGTCACGTTTATGTTGTCTATTTAAGCATGCTGTTGACACTTTCTGAAAAGGTCTGGAGGAAACACAATAATTAAAATCTTAAAATAATACATAACAGTGATCAGCTTTTTTAATCTCTCTTTTTTTTAACCCTTTAACCATGACTGAATACCTGATGGGTGCCAGGCACTGTGCTAGATGTTGAAAAACTCAGTGAATAGGACCGTTTCTATGTTCCAGGAGTTCATGGGCCCTGGAAAAGTTACAGCTGGTACACAAATAAAGAGCATTAAGTCACTGCACTGGCCTCACCTTCTCACAGCATGGGAACTGTTGTCAATGAATTCTTTTAGACACTCAGGTATACAGGTACACGAAGCATATGTACATGAAAGTGATCCATCAGTATCAGGAAACAAGAGTCCACATGGCCATGGGGCAGGGTCAGGCAGGCCTTTCCCGGATCCAAAGGCTTGGCTGCTGCGTGTTTCTGATGTAGCTAACTGAAGAGGCCATGACCATTCATTGACACATCACCTGGAACTCATGCCCCACCATGGCAGAGCTGAGGATTAACCTACAACAGTCGACCTACACAACCTGAAATATTTACTATCTGGTTGTTTACAGAAAAGGTTTGCCAAACCAGCTACCAAACAAAATAGTCTAGCTGTAAAGAGCCAGCAGCAGACCTGTCTGAATGAACGCTGCATGTCTTGGTCAAGAACATGACCAAAAGGCAAGGGAATGTGGAGAGAAATTCTACGAGACCAGGAATTGCAGATTTAGGTCCAGAAAAAAGATCTTTTCTTTTTCTCAAATGGTACATTTACCTAAATGGAGGCCAAGCACAGAGCAGATTAAAAAGAACAGGAGACCCCAAGAAATGTAATTCCAGCGTGTATGTTTTTCAATATGTGATGGGTTTGGTTAAATATACTACAAAAATGACATCAATCTGAGGGAACTAGGGTCACCAAAATAAAACAAATGTTAAAGCTATTCCTCTTGGTAGTGTGGGTAGATGTGTGCATATAGAGAGACATTCGCATATGCGTGGTGATCAAGGTTATTCTATGTCAGGTGCGTGCACACACGCGTGCACATGCACACGCACACACACTCCTGCAATCTACCAAACAAGGATGAACAAATTTTCACTGACTCTGGAACTGCTTAGAGAAATCTTGAGCTCTGGAGATGTAATTTGACCATGAAGGAGGTGCGTAAAATAAGGTTAAGAAGTGTATGATAGGACCAGGGAGATAGCTCAGTGGTGTAAGCACCTGCCTGGCAGGCGCAAGGACTTGGGTTCGATCCCTGATACCACATGCCTTGTGGGCCTCATGCTGGGCCAGCCACTGAAACTGGGTATGGTGTTAGGCCCCTGTAATCCAAAAACTTGGAATGCTAAAACAGCAGGATTACTATGAGTCTGAGCTGTGTAGGGAGACCCTGTACCAAATTAAAAAAAAAAAAACAACTTGTTTTTTAAAAACTGGAAGTCCTGGGTTCTGTGCTTGGCACCAAAACCAAAACAAAATAAATTAAATAAAATAAACCTCCCCTAAAATGTGTATGATGAACCCACACACGGCTCAACATATATAAAAAATTATGCCTGCATTTCAACATGTGCACATATTTTAAGTATAGGGAGATATTTACATTATGTGTTTGTGATTGTGTGTGTGTGTGTGTGTGTATTCGAATGTGTGTGCATGGAGGTGAGCCATTCTTTTATTTAAGACCAAAGGACCTGGATCCTACCCTGAAGTTCACAGCTTTCTTCTGCTGTCTCCTTGATTGAAATTAACCACATAGAATGGTAACATAGAACATTTGGAGGGACAACACAAGACGGATACCTGGAAAAAGCTTGCTGTATAGTTGGGGCCAGATCCCTGGCTTTTGCTCTGACAGGTGGCACCAAGAAGCAGAATCATTTGTAGTTTCTCAGTAGAAAGATAGGTGGGCTCCCAGGTACTGGCCTTGAACAACAGTAGCAAGGACCTGAATCTCTCTGGACCCCAGTAGCCTTACTTGTAATATGTAAATAATAGCAGCACCTGTCTCAGAACTTATATTTATTTATTTATACATTTTATATATTTAGTACAGGGTCTACAGGGTTTACAGAGTCTTATTATATAGATGGGACTCATAGTGATACTCCTGTTTTCAGCCTCCCAAGCTCTGGCGTTACGGGCGAGCACCACCATCCCCAGTCTCAGTCACTCCTCGGTGCTCCCTGGGGGCAGGCTCCGCACAGCACACCGAGGATTGAACCCTAACTGTGTGCTCTGCTTACGCAGGCACTTTAGTCTGCTGAGCTATCTGACTGGCCCTGTCCCAGAACTTATATAAGGACGAAATCACTTAACAGCTAAGTACAAGATCTGTCACAGAAAAAGTCCTCAGTGTGAGCTGTTGTGATTTTGCTGATGTCCAGGGACTGAGATGTGTTCTGCTAGCTTCAAGAGAGATTTTTGAGGGAAATATTTTTTTTTCGATTAGCATTCCTCACCTGCAAAGCACTTTAGAGTTGGCCAAGCACATTTATATGTTGTTTTATTCCAGTGCTGTCCAGTAGAAATAAAATGTGATCCTCATGTGTAAATTTAAATTTTCTCATTTAAAAAAGTAGAGTAATATGGGAAAATTATTTTTTAAAAAATATTTCCTGGGGGCAGGGGAGATAGATCAGTAGAATAAGTGCTTGCCTGGGAAGCACAAGGCCCTGAGTTCAATCCCCAGTACAAAAAAAAAAAAAAAAAAAAAAAAAAAAAAAAATTCCTGAAGCCCACTGCACTGATAAAACAAAAGACCTCCTTAAGGATATTCAAATCCTACAAATGTTTCTGTTACATGGCCTAAAATAATTGAGATGGTAGATGGAATTAATATACCAGTCGGTTGATTTCAACATAAAACATTATCTGCAACACTTGGGTAGGCCCAAGGTAATCGCAAGAGACCGTGCATGTGGAAGATGCATACTGTGCTAGTCCCTTTCCTGGTGCTAACACAATTTAAAAGAGAAGTTTATTTGGCTCACAGACTCAGAAGGCTCAGTCCATAATCAGGGACCTCCAAGGTACATGTGGTATGGTGAAAGGGTCTGGTGGAGTAAAATTTCTCAAGCTATTGTAGCCAGGTACATAGGTATGGCAGCCAGAGAAAAAGCAAGAGAGCCAGAGCATAAAGAAGGGGGATGGATGAATTGTCCACTCTGGTACGTTGTCACCCCAAGGACTCACCACCTCCAATCAGGCCCTGCCTCCTTACAACCTATTCAGCTGAGATCTCACTAGTGGATGGATCCACGGATAAGTATGGTGTCCTCATGGTCCAGTCACTTTCTGCAAACCCTACCTCTGGACCCATGAGACTACTGGAGACATTTTGTATTTAATTTGCAATTGAGGCATAGATCAAAAGGTTCAGAGTGATGCTAAGTGTGGTGCTAGGACCAGCTCTTACCAGACTGCAAGACAAAAGAGGAGCTATGGACTGTTGGGATTAGTTATATTCAGAAAAGCATAAGGCAACTTATGCTTTGTAGGTTGTAGCCCAGTACAACCTACATTGGAATTCTGACCTATGCAGGCATGAGATAATAAATTTGTGTTATTTTAAGCCACCCAGTTTGCAGTAATTTGTTAAAGCCATGATAGAAAACGAATATACCGAGATACCAAATATTATCATTTCAACATGCAATCAATATGACAAATTATTAATGAAATATATTACACTATTTTTTTCCTTACTAAGTCTTTGAAATCCAGCATATATTTTTCATTGGTGGCTTTTATTTTGTTTAGTCATTATCCAGTGTTTAGTAGCTCTACTTGGCTAAATGCTATTTTACCTTAAATAAGCCCCCATCTATCTGAGTGGTGATGTTAACAGAAGTAAAACACAGTGAGGGTAAATCAAATTATAGACTCACATTCATAGTTAGTAAGAAATTTTTATCCACTCTTCTAGCAACAGAAAATAGCTTACTGTCACTTGTGTGTATTATAAGCACCTCTGTATGCCATTCTTACTCTAGTCTTCCTGTATCCCTGTAAGAGAAAGTATCTTTACATTAAATTCCTGCAAAATTATTTTTGGGATTGGCAGGTCAGCATAATTTCAGTTCAATATCCATGGCCAGATTGCTCTGGGATCATCCTACCCATTGACCACCCTGTACCCAGGAAGGACTGTCCTTTCAGTCCTAAACCTGTTGTATGAAGGATCCCTAGTATCAGTCACACTGAGTAGCAGGAAGTGTCTTCCAGCCCTGTCCCCATGTACTTGGTCTCTCTCTCTGCTCCTTCTTGGCTTCCTGGGAGGGGGAAGTTAATTTTGCAGGTGGTGACTAAGGAAAGTGCTAGACTCAACTGTATTAAGCCAACCTGCTTATTCAGAGAATGGACTTTCACTTCACCACCTCATCTTAGGCTTGACTCACAAAACATATTGCACTTTAACGAAAAAGGGAGAAAAAAAAAGCAAGAAAGAAATCCATGAACCACTTGGCTTTGATACTGATGACCCCGGGAATGATTTTGCAATGCAGGAAATCAATTTCCTGGCTTTATAACATCATTTCCAGAGGTGTGATCACCAGAAGAAATGGGGCTCCCATAAAGATCGCTGCACTTCTGCAGGTGGATAATGATCCAGGAGTCAAAGTCTCACACTTTAAATAGGCATCCTGGGTGGCTTCCCGATACGAGCTCACACTCCCTCCTGACCAGGCAGGAGAGGTTATCACACTGGCCATATCATATGTGTTTAGCCAGAGCACAGTGTTGATTAAAAATGGGGAAGATTCTACCCTTCTCAAGAAAATGCCAGGTAGTTGGTGATTAGAGCAATTGTTATTTAAATTCTGAAAAGTCCCTTTCTAATTTTCTGCTCCAAGTCATTCATTTACTTAACTGTATTTATTGAAGAGCTATTATGTGCCAGATGCTACGCTATGTACTCATAATGCACTATTTAAAATTTCTGTCATCTTGGAGCATACATTCATAGAGGAGACAGACACAGGAAGTGATATGCAGGAGAAGCAACTGAATAATAACATCAATTCATTTGTTTTTGCCACGTACCTACCACATTTCAGAAACTGAGGTTTCTGCTACATGGCCGCTAATTTCTATAGCTGTGTATAATAGGTGAAGCAGATAGATGCAGACCTGAAAAGGGGGCTCATAATTATATTATTATTTGGGACATAATGCATATGGCATATCAGACACAATAGCATATGCTTATTCATAGCAGTGTCAGTGAGGGCTTCAGGGAAGGTTTTGTTCCCAAGCACTGGAGAAGGCCCCCTGGGTTGCAAGGATATCAGGTTGATATCTTGGGAAACAAGTAGAGGGAAATGGAAGAGTGTTCAGGGCTGGGAAGGCTCATGAAGGTCAAGTTAGGAGGTGCAGAAGAAGGGTCTTGCACTTAATGTTCTTCTGGAGCAGAGATGACAAAGGACATCTGTCTGAAATTCTCCTGAGTTACAGGTGCACTTCAAGAGGACAGCTGTGGACCCTTGGAATCTGGCTCACAGAAGTAAGCCCTCAGTAAAAGTCTAGGTCACAAATGAGTGTATGTGGATCAAAGCAGACAGACAGATGTATCCTTAAAAATGCAAGACAACCTGTACTGTAACATCCTGTAACTCAGTGATGTCCTAAATCTTCTGATCAAGGAGATTATGGGGCCACAGAGGAAAGTGATCAGCGATGGAGAGTATGCCTAAGGAGAGTCACATGGAGAGAAAACATTATCTCAGGCTTTCACAGGGAGTAAATTGGTCAAGCAATGGCCATGACTCACCCACAAGGCTGACACTGGCAAAGTGCGGTTCAGGGTTTCAGGGTAAATCCTGAGGGGATTTGACTCACCTTGTCAGATACAAAAGCTACATTTCTTGTTATATAGGTCTTGCTTTGTCTTGGTCTTAACCATCCAGCAGACAAGTATAAAAATGAATTATAAAAGTAAAGCTGTATTAATATGCTGAGCTGTAAAAGGTTCAAGTCAACAACTTCTGACATTGCCAGTCTTACGGAAAACTCACTACTATTATGGACTACTGAACTATATTGGAATATTTTGCTGAATTCATGCATCTATAATATTTAAATGGTAATGGAATACCCTTCTCTGAGAAAACTAAACAAAAAAGGGAATACAAATGAACAACCATTTTGTATCTGTATATTAAAATAGTTAGGATAGATATACAGCTGCATTCTCTTAATTCAATGAATAAAAAGATTTGTTCTAATAGTGTTTGCAGACAGGATATCATGTCTGTATCTTGTACAATGAATAATCATTAAGACAACAATGTGCAATGTATTAATTATTGAAACTGTCCTACTAATCAGTTTTGAAACTGTCTCATTGCTATTTGTTTCTCAATAAAATTATTTAAAAAACAGAAAAAAATGCAAGACACTCTCAGTTCTATTTCCTAGTAGGATGGTCACTTTCATACAGCAAATCTATGTTAAGAAATCTCAGTGAATAATCCAGTTGGGCTTATGTTATTTCTTTATTTCAAAAATGCTGTGGTCTGAAGGCAGAATTCCAGCATCTTTTATGTGATGGCTGTTCTCTGTTAGAAGGGGTTATCTAAGACAAGGGTACAAAGGACTCCTTGATGAATTTGCTTTGTCTAAGTAGCAAGATTCTCAGGAAAGCCAAAAGTATGTCTGAGAGAGGTTGGATTCGCTACTCATTCCATGCCACCAAGGGGACAGAAGCTGATGTGGATGGCAAGAGGGATTGTTGGTTAGCTGTACTTTTCCACTTCTTTCAGATTCCATGTGGGTTTGGTCATTCTCTGTAGAGTGATCTCTAAGAAATAAATTGAACAGCCTCTTTTAGGACTGTTCAGCCCGGGGAAAGGCCCAAGACAAGCCACATTGCCTCAATAAGTCTAGGATCTTTCTCTGTGAAGTGGGGTGATCGTAGGCATAAGGCTTAAAAAACCAGACACAAGTGCTATGCAGTGTCTGGCCCTTAGGAAGGCTCCCCCAGGGCTGCTTCTCTTGTTTCTCTCCTCCTATCCAGTGATGCAGAGTAGGAGTCCTGGCTGGCCATAGCTATGTCTTTGGTCTTTTTGGCCAACTTAGTGTCTGGAGTGTGGGATCTTCTCAGCAGGATCTGCTTGCTACACAGCTGAGACAAAGAAGCATCACGGACTTGCTGCTGTTTCATAGCAAACATGCACACCCCTCAGTGGCCCACAGCAGTGGATGTTTGTGTCACTCACTAGCCTGTGGTTTGGCTGAAACTTGGATTACCTTGGAGGGGCTCAGCTAGATGGCTCTTCTCTAAGAGTCTCACATTATCTTCCAGGGAACAGCTCACAAGACTGGAAGGTTCTTCTCATGGGGGCAGAAAGATGCACAGGAGGGACAGAAGCACAGTTTCCCTCAGATCAAGTCTCGCAACTGCTCTGGTTTGAGCTGATCACATCCTATTGGTCAACGCTGATCATGAAGTCCAACTCAAGGTTGGAAGAGTATACTCCTCCCTTTAATAGGAGGAACTGAAAACTCACAGGGCAAAGGGCTGAACACTAGGAATGGCTCAGGATTAGCACCATTAACTTGATCTATCACCAGTTGGATCAGTGGTGTCATCACACCTACCATACTGAGAGAGGGAAAATTATAGTCCTGCATCCTCTAATGAGGACACAATCAGAAAAAATGCAGCACTAGGTGACTTTGGCATCATTTAACAACATAGAGTGTCCTCTAACACAGACCTAGGTAACAATGTCTGTTACATCCACCTAGATTATATTCCATATAATATGGACAATGCCCCTATATTTGCATAATATCCAATTGCTCCTGAGGCCACACAAACAAAATAACATGAGATTAAATAAAACACAAAAGAAAATAGTACAATGCAGAGACATTGTAAAGACAATGTATGAGGCTACCTGTGTAACTGTCCACACTATTTTACTGCAATTTTTTATAATAGGAACACCTTCTGAAATAAAAATAAACAGCATAGTGTAGCCCCTAATAATCAGTAATTTTGCTTATCATGTATTATGTGCTGCACATAATTATTTTATGTCTTTATAGTATGGACAGTGTGGTGGGTTCATTTATACCAGTTTTACAACAAACATCTGAGTAATATACTAGGTGACAACATGATATGGGCTATAATGTCATTAAGTGATAGGACTTTTTCAACTCTATTGCAATCTTTTGTTGTAGTGCTGGGTATAAAATCCAGAAGCTCAGGCCTCCTCATACTCTACCGCAGAGCTATATCCTAGCTCTTGTTATAATCTCATGGGACTTCCATTGGCCATGCATCTGCTGCTGACTGGAAAGCAAAATACATGGACCCAAAACCCCAAGGACACATCATCCTGATTTCAAATGACTGATTTTCCATCCCTTTCTTATGGTACAAAGAACTAATTTCCATCCTAGCCTTTATCTTTTGAAGAATGGGTCTTCTATTTCTGAAGACCTCTAAGCAAGGTTTGTATTGATTAACAAAAATACCCAGCACTGTGTCATATTCTCTGTTAGACACCTTTTATGAATAGCAATGATGGTAGAAATCTGGCCTTTTTACATTATCATCTTACATCACAGTGTCGTTCAGTATCTATGATATGCATGCAGTTAATAGCTGACCCCTGAATGTAGCATTTTCATGATTGTAACCCAAGAGTTTCCAATCCATAAATCCATCCAGTGAGACGGAAATAAATCATTAGAAAGGGAGAAGAGCCTGAATGGAGCTACTAGATTTGGTTATCAAATATTCAACTATTCTTGGGTATTTGGTGAGATGAAAGGTTTATCTGGTTGTCTGAGGAGGGTTTTGAGTTTCCTTCTGGATGCTGGCTATGGTGGACTGGCTCAGCTTTTTTTTCTTTGGCTCTTGCAGGACTTCGGGATGCTCTACTAAGGGGAAGGCCTAGCATGGTTCAGGTGCCTTTCCAGTGGGTTTTGCACAGTTCTTGAAGCTACTATCAATAGCAGAGTTGTTTTCTGGTATGTAGCAAGTATACAAAGAGCAAATAAGGACAGTAAATGGCTAGGGCAATGGGTGAATTCTGCATCTTCTAGGCCCAATGATCCAAGAAGGATCATTCAAGGAATGCCAGTGCTATGAAATAGTGTTTGTCATGCTGGGAATACTGGAGGGCTGGCCACCCTTGGAAAGGTCCAGTCCCTTTGGCATGCAGTCAGATTAGAATGACAGTTTAGCAGCACCAACAAAGTCTGCATTCAAGAGGCTACCTTCCAATTCCAGCGATTATTTATTTTTCTTTTCCCACCCCTTCCTGAAGCTATACCCTCATCAGCCTGCTGTGTCCATCTCTGGACAATCATGATGGTAAAGAAAAGCAAATTCTAAAGCTTTATGAGATGGACTGTCAAAGGCCAGGTGTATTCATCAAACACATGGCATTCTCTGTCTCTGTCTCCACTTCAGTCTGTCTGTCTGCCTGCCTTCCCCCTCCCC
>PVKA01011525.1:0-60638 GCA_004027165.1 Ctenomys sociabilis | reverse complement strand
TGTCTTAAGCCCCATAGAACTCCTGAGCAGTACTCGACTGACTTGGAGACTGTCAGTATTCAGGTCATGTAAGACCAGATTTTTAAATTTTTTTTCCCTTCCTTTCTCCCTTCTTTCTTTCCTTTTTTAAAATTTTTTTATTTTATTGAGAAACAAATAGCAATAGGACAGTTTCAATAGTTAATACCTTGTACATTGTTATCTTCTTAGTGGTTATCCATATTACAAGATACAGACAGGATATCCTGTCCAAACACTATTAGTACAAATCTTTCTTGTCATTGATTTAAGCGAAAGTAGGTGTATATCTATCCTAACTGTACTGTTTATAAGGATACAGAATGGTTCTTCCTTTGTATCCCCTTTTTTTGTTTAGTCCTGTTAGACATGGGTATTCTATTGGCATCTAAATATTATAGGTGTGTGAATTCAGCAAAACAATCCAACACAGTCCAGTAGTCCATAATAGTAGTAAGTTTTTCTTCAGAAGTTGTTGACTTGAGCCTTTCACAGCTCAGCATATTATTGTATACCTCATGTTTATACTTTTCTGTTGGATGGTTATGATCAAGATAAAGTAAGGCCTATGTAACAAGAAATGTATCTTTTATATCTGATAAGGTCAGTCAAGTCCCCTCAGGATTTATCCTATAACCCTGTACCACAGTTTGCAGATCTCTTGTCAGTGTCAGCCATGTGGATGAGTCCCAGCGATTGCTTGACCAATTTTCTCTCTGGGAAAGCCTGAGAGAAAGTTTTCTCTCCATGTGGCTCTCCTTAGGCACACTCTACATCATTGATCACGTTGCTCTGTGGTCCCATAATCTCCTTGATCAGAAAATCTGGGACACAAAACTGAGTTACAGGATGTTGCAGTACAGGTTCTCCTAGGTCCTGAGTCTTCACTGACTTTAAAAGGCTAGGGTCAACATGTTGGCTGTCTTTGCAGCCCTTCTATTTCTCTAATTTTGCGTCTGCAAACTTAGGTTGTTCGCCCTCCAGAAGAGAAGCTTGTTATTACCCTACAACATATGCAGTTGGGTTTAACTTCATTACCTGTCTGAATATCAAACATCTTCATCCCTTCCCTTTCTATTCCATTCCATTTCCCTTTCATGGCTCTGCAGTTCAACGTTACAGTCTTTCTTCCCTTTAGGGAAATGGTTTGAGAATTGGCACAGCCCAAGAGGAGGTGTACCTACAACCATCTGAAGAATATCTCAACATCTTATCACTTAAAGAAGACTCATTTACTATGCATGACACAAACCTTCCAGTCAGTAGGAAAGATTTCATGACAGTGCTGGCAAACCTGGAGAGACTCCTCATACACATCACTTACAGCTTTGGGATGGATGCCATCTTCAGGTAACGTTGGGAACTGCACCTGCCCTTGTCCTCTCAATTAACTTGCTAATACCTGAAGAGGGAATTTAAAGGTTCTAGGGGTATCGCTTCAAATGAGAAATTACATAAGCACTGGTTTTCTGAAAAGTTTCCAATTAAACCTTTCTAACTGTTAAATACTAAGAGTAAATATGTATGAGATATTATTATTCTTAATAATTTCTTTGCAGGTCTGTGAAATCACGGACTAAATAATGATTCTGAGAGAAATGCTATCCTCGAAAATAAATTCTTTATGATGGCTCAGATAGCTGAAAATTAAAGAGATATAATTTCAGGGTAGTTGTTTGTAAAATATGTTCTCTTGGGGCCAGGGAGATAGCTCAGTGGACTAAGAACCTGCCTGACAAGAGCAAGGTCCGTGTTTGATCCCTGGTAGCATGTGCTGGCCTGGCCCCGCCCCAGACCCACTGAGCCGACCACCCAAACAAGGTGTGGTGGTACACACCTGTAATCCCAACTCTGGGGAGGCTGAAACAGGAGGATCACTATGAGTACAAACTGCATAGCAAGACCCTGTACCAGATTTTTTTTAAAAAAATTAAAAATAAATAAATAAAATAAAATATTTTCTCTCATTAATTGGCATCTGGCTTAAAATATAGTATGCATGTTGCAATAAGAATCATAAGCCTCAGGATTCAAATAATCCATAGCACTTTACAAAATGCTTTGGGACTATGATGTCTAAATGACCTAAAGAAAAACTGGTCATTGAAACCAAACTGAATGAGAATTTAGTAAACTCTATCACTTATTTCTTGTATAACCTTTGGCAAGTGATGGGTGGGTGTGGAATTTTTAAGCATAATGTACAGTAATAATGCCTACTTTACAGGCTTGTTATAAGAATTATATGTGATAATTCTATAATGTGCTCATGACCTACAATACTTTTAAAGGTTAATTTCTTCTATACTACTTTTCCATGAAAGAAAGAATTCTCTGACTTGAACCAAACTTGTTCATAAAAGACTATAAGCTGTTAAATTTTCCAGTTCAAACAATGATATTTTATCGGACAAAATACTAATTCTGTATTTGCCTGAATTATTTGCTATCTCTCTTTATAATAAATAAGAAAAGATATAATGGCAACTTCCTTTTCAGATAACATTAAGTTAGATGATTAAGTGCTTGATCCCACATGGACATTAATACACCCTTAATGAAAGTAATTATCTCTATTGTTGAATTTTTTTCTTGCAGAATCCCCATTACTTGCTTGTTCTGCCTAGTTTATCTTTCACTTGTAATATTTCGACAAAGTACAAGCATCATTACTGTTTCCCAGAGGAAAGAACTACAGATTCATAAGCAAAATCATTGCCAAATAATGCACCTCTTTTGCACCAGCAATTCTGCTAGAAGCCGGGTTAAAGTGCTGTGAAAATGAGAAACAGCACTTAGGAAGTAATTATGTTTTTCCCATTTAGTAAATAGAGATTGTCATAATGTTTCAGCTGCACAAAGAGGTGAGTTCTCTAGCTTTCAAAATGACAACCAAATTTACTAAATGTGGCCAGGGGGGCTTAGTTCTTTTTGTCAGGATTGCTTCTCAGGCTAGTTAATCCAAAGACACTTCCCCTTGATTTATCTCAAACAATTTTGGTGTCTGCTCCTCTTAAAATCATTAGCTGTTTTGGAAGCCTTCTGAAATTTTCCCATACGTGAGGGGTGCATCCACAGATCTAGCTATGTGAACAAAACAGATGCAAGAGGTGGCCTAGGTAGGTGGCTGCTTTCTGCCACCTACATCACTAAAGCACTGTGATTCAAGAAGTAAAAGACAGTGTCAGTTTTGCAGCTCTGCTCCACATCCGGTGAGCTGGAAATCAGCATGAGGCCTGAGCCAGTGAGCTTGTTATATTTTTATTTATCTCTCATCTGCTAGTAAATAGAGTCATATTTGTAAAACATCACTTGAATTGATTTCAGCTTTCTCTTGCTCAGTAGGCTCTTGACTTGGTAGACTGTTTGTGTGTAAACACTACCAAATTGAAGCCGTCACAACAAGAAATCATGTTTATCTTTACTTAGGGGCAATTTTCTTCCATGGTAGTTCTCTCAGTAAATGCAGTGAGGAGCTTGCCCTGTCCTGTGGGTAGGTGGAGTTCTGAGGAGAAGAAAAATTGGGTTGTGGGTCAAGGATTTTGATTTTTTTTTTTTCAACTCAGCTACTTAAGTAGTTGTAAATGTAAATATGGCTTTGACCTCTTTGTAGTTCAGTAACTTCTCTAAAATAAGGACTGCATTTGCCCTGCCAGTTTTGACAGGTCATTGGAAGAACTGAATTAGCTGTTAAGCACTTTGCAAATGGGAAGTTCACAAGCAAAGCTGAAGTATTTCTCTCTGTGCTCTCTACCATCAATGGCTTCTTACCCAAGTAACGTAATTCTTGGAGACATCTAGTATAAGGCATACATTACTGTTTGCACAATTATGGCAGTTCTTCTGTCATTGTCTTCCAGAAGACTGAAAGATCCATTTAATAAAATTAATCTATTTCCTTCTCAGTATCTCCTCTAGTAAGAAGAAGAAAGACCTTTTATTCTTTTTTGAAAAAATATAAATCAGCCTAACCTAACTCTGTAAGCAAGTTTCCATTCTACAGTAGTTATTATTACACCAAATTTTCAATCTTCTGCTTTGGGACTATTACCTCTTTTGACTTTCAAGGATAACGGTGGTCTTCCCTATGGCTTGTTCATCCAATTAAATGGGCACAGGAGTGGCTTTTATTTTGTTTTTCCTATGGAGGAACATTAAAATTTGCCAGTGTATGACATTCTGGAGCTTATTGGCCAACTGGGTGATCAAACAACCTGGCACCCTGGAAGCTCCTGGTGGCTTTGTTCTTCTGGTTGCTGGATGCAGGGTTATCTTGGACAGACCTGAACTACCCGGAGAACCTGGAGCTGATATCACAGCACAATTGAACCCGTCATGTCTTTATCATTTCACTCTTCATGCCTGTACTGCTTGAAAATACATAATGTTTTTAAGGCAAAATCTTTTCACGTGACTTTTAGAGTAACTCTCATGCTTAACATTATTCATTAATAGAATTTATATCATAAACAATATAGAAAAATTATTGTGAAC
The DNA here is from genome assembly GCA_004027165.1 of Ctenomys sociabilis. Classification (NCBI taxonomy): domain Eukaryota; kingdom Metazoa; phylum Chordata; class Mammalia; order Rodentia; family Ctenomyidae; genus Ctenomys; species Ctenomys sociabilis. The sequence goes on along the minus strand of PVKA01011525.1, from coordinate 56,126 downwards.
AAAAGCATCATGGATTATAGAAATAACATTTATAGGAGTGTAGTATGCTTTTACCTTTAAAATTAATGATTCAGGCTGAGAAGGACCCTATGATTTAAAAGGTATGTGCAACTCCCTTGGTATTGAGGAGCAGGTGAATGGAACAGACCCCCTCAAGTGCTCTCTCCCCATTATCTTCGATGACTTGCCAATATGGTCCAGTAAATATTGTAGTCACTCCATCTGCAAACATTTACTGAATATTTCCCATTTATACCTGTGTAAATCTCAGTCATTTCCCCTGAAATGGCAGGAAAATAACATCAAATGTTCAAGATTAAATGAGATGTGAGAAAATAGTGTCTACAGTGATGGCCATGCCCAACGTGCTGCTTACCATGTGCTGACAGCAGTGGAGAGGACCATGGTGGTTCCTGGTTTTGGAGTTGTACTTTGGCTTGAGCGAGGGTGCTCATTCAAAGTACACTTCACTAGGGCCAGCCAAATAACTCAGCAGACTGAAGCACCTGTAAGCAGGTTCAGGGGTAGGGGGTTTGATCCCTGGGGCTGCCATGCTGGCCCTGCCCCTGGGGCATGCTGAGATGGTGACTGAGACTGGTGCATAGCTATCAGCCTAATCTTGGGAAGCTGTAAACAGGTGGATCACTACAAGTCCGATCTATTAGTGAGACCCTGAACACCCTGTAGACCCTTCCCTAAAATACAAAAAGAAAAAGAAGTAAACTTTACCATAATGAAACCAAACTCTATTGTACAAGGCGCTGTTCTGCACTGAGTTTAAGGCTCATCATTTGTAATGTAGGTAAAACTTTTATTTTTATGTGAAGTTGATGGATACTTAAAGGACCGATCTGTCATATACACATTATATTGCACAGGAGGACTGCAATGTAATAAAATATTAATATGTGGTTATTCTGGGCTAAGTATGGAGGACACAAAGATGGATAAAGTCATCATTGAATTGGAAGACTGTACTCCAGAAAGGGAGGCAGGCTATGGCTCAGCGGAGATACAACAACTTGTGCGACAGGACTGCATGAAGTGTACGCTAGTAGGGCAAAGGAGGGAGAGATGATTCTCACGACCATTTCAATTAATTTCAAGAAATGCCTGCAGCAGCATGAGAGTCTACGACTTCCTCCCTTCCTTGATGTGGGATCTGATGCTCGAGAACAGCGTTTGCACTCCCCTCCGTGGTCGCTCAGGCATTGGCTCTCCTACGGATCAGTCCGGTTGCCTCTTGAGGAGTGAAATGCGAATCATCAGGCTCCTCCCATTGAGCGGTATTTTGCAGAATTTCTACAACACTGAGGCTGTATGAAGTTCTGAGTCAACTTCTTGGGTTTTGACAAAAACAAAGCACTTTAACAATAAAATCTTTATAGTGGTTAAACCAAAGAAATGTTCTTCTAAGTAGAACAAAACTGAAGGAGTCCAACTAGAAAAGAAGGTGAACACACACACACACACACACACACACACACACACACTTATTTAAAACAGAGGACTAGTGCTGTTGTTTGATTTCAAAGCACAATTCTATGAGGGGTGGTGTTGTTTTATTGTTAACACAGTATGTGTAACTCTTCTGGGAAATATAGTAAAACAAAAATATATTAATACAGCACCAAGGTATTGTTTCTGATACAGTTCCAGTGTTTTCTATAGTAGCTTATGTAATTACATCTGTTCAAACCATCCATCATCTTATCTGCAGTTTCAACTCTTAAGAATGAAAGTTAGCTAAAAAACTTGACTAAGCTGACAAGTCGTTGAAAGTTCATACTCCCTGAGCATGTATATCACTGCCAACATTTGTATTTAAATGATGCAGCCTGTATTGGAAAAGAAAATGACCATACTGAAGAAAAAAAACAAAAACTTCAGCCTTCTTTGTGAGGAACACTTAAAAGTGTTAAACACATTAAAATCCCATTTAACAAATAGCAGGCCCTAATGAGCATTCGGTTTGTTCAGTGAATACTAAATGGAATATTACTGGGAAAGATGTTTGGCTGCTAAAATTTCTCCCAGCTCAGAATGGTTACACAGATTAAGGAGGGGAACATCTGTTCTAAAGACAAATGAAATTTGGCAGTTCACTGAAAACATTTTTGCTTTTCCTTTTCTATCTTTATTTTTAAGGCTGCTACTTAAAGTAGTCAGTTGCTGACTGTCTGTCTTGAAACTTGGAAGACACTTCAAGTTTTGTGTGTCAATCTTATATTGGAAATCCTGGGGCTTCCTTAGGTTTTTATCTTTTTTTTTTCATTGAAGTACAAATATCAATGAGACAGTTTTAAAACACCTTAACAGGATGGATTTGATAAATTAATACATTGCAAACTGTTTTCATAATGTTTTGGTATCATACAAGGTGCATACATGATATTATATAAACAGACAGATGTCTATTATCAATAAATTGAGTGTAGCTGTTTATGTATCTTATTTTTTATACCTGAATTATATCAAAGATTCAACATGCTGTGTAGTACATTGTGACAATCTCTTGTATAATAGTCAACAAATATATCAGCACAAAAACAATCCAAGGATGCAATTACTGATCAGATAAGATGTTAACAAATTGAAAGTTCAGAAATGCCAGGGAAACAATGTTATGATAAATTCAGGTGAACCCAAGCCTCTGGCTTGGAGTTCTAACTACAGAATTTTTCCTCACTTGTCTCCTATGTCAAATCCAATATATAATTTATCTCTTGTCAAATTTTATTCATGTGAAAATTAGATCATGGCTTTTATTTTATCATTTGTCATACTCATTTAACATTCCTGCATTCCATTTATGCATTCATTTCTGTAATTTTTAATTAGCTGGTTATTCATTTTTTAATTTTTATTTTTTGTATTTTTTACGGAAGGGTCTAAAGGTGTTCAGGGTTTCACTACTAGATCAGACTTATAGTGATCTGCCTGTTTACAGGCTCCCACGAGCTGGGATTACAGGTGTGCACGCACCACCATGCCCAGTCTCAATTGCCACCTCAGCATGCCCCAGGGGTAGGACCAGCATGACAGACTGGGGATCAAACCCCTGGCCCCTGTGCCTGCTTGCAGGCTCTCTAATCTGCTGAGCTATTTGGCCAGCCCTTACATATTCATTTATATGTATGTTCATCCATCATCCCTCTGTCTATCCATCCATCCATTAATTCACCCAACAAAAATGTACTGAGCACTAATTGATGGCTATGTTCATATATGCATCTCATAGCAGGGACTCTGCTCTTAAGGAATAGTTCATAATGTGTATTCAAAAAGGTAAACATTATATGTAGTTTAGTATTTCTTCTAAAGGCTGCTGGATTCAGAAGACTTTTTAGATCTAGAAATTCTATACCTAAAGGCTCAGCCTCTCTCTCTCTCTGTCTCTCTCTGTCTTTCTCTCTCTCTCTCTCTCTCTCTCTCTCTCTCTCTCTCTCTCTCTGTCTCTCTCTCTCTCTCTGATATCATAGAAACAAAGAAACAACCAACTGCCCATGCACAGATGAACAGTAAACAAGACGGCCTGCACATGCGTATATGTGATTATATATGTACGTATATATGAGTATTCTTGAGTCATGCAGAAAGTGACTTACTGTTGTGTGCTATGGTGAGGATAGAGCTCACGAGCATTGTGTTATCTGAAACAAGAAATCAAAGCCATATATTGAATAATTCTATTAAATTAAATTTAAATTTAATTTAACTTGATGGAATTAAATTTAATTCCATTAAATACAAAATACTCAAAATAGGTGAGTCTGCAGGGACAGAAGGAGAGCAGACCTGGACAGGGTAGAGGCAGGAAGGGAGGAAGCGCTTACTTCATTGTTGGTGCCAGATTTTCTTCCTGTGAACATGTCTCGGCCCCGGATAGCAGTCGTGGCTGCACACCCTAGTCAGGGTTCTGGAAGACACACAATTGTGCACGTTTTTTAAGAAAATTTGAGTTGCTTTATTTAGCTTCCTATTTATGAGAGGCTCAAGAATTTTAGTATTCTGGACAACAAAGGAAAATAAGGCTGTGCGTACAGATCTTTCTCTGCCACCCTCTTCTTCAGGATTGCTGTCTTATTGTTGCTCTTTCTATTACATGGGATGTACACAACAGGGGTTAAAAGGTACAATACATTCTACAACTGAGCACCCCTTTCTGTAATGAACAGGCCAAGAGATTATACTGAACATCAGCATCTGGTAGTATATTCTGGAAACAAAAAAGTGACTAAAATGGGTTTAAATTGACCAACACTATTAAATCACAGCTAATATTTGGTACTCCACGATTCAATGCAGCTATATGATACAATTGTACAATTGTACACTTTGCTCAATTCTGTTGCGTGGGTTTCATGTATGGCAGTAAAAAAACAAAAACAAAAAGTGCTTGAAGGACTACATCTCACGAATGAGGTTACATAGTAGGGCAAGATCATTTCCATTTTTGTTTATGTGACTATTACCATTAGGTTTTTTTTCAGTACCAGGGATTGAACTCAGGATCCTGTGCTTGCCAAGAAAGTGCTTTTGCTACTGAGCTATCTTCCCTGCCCTACTTTTTATTTTATTTTACTTTATTATTTTTATTTTTTTTTGTGGAACCAGGGATTGAACTCAGGCCCTTGCACTTGCCAGGGAAGCACTTATTTCACTGAGCCATCTCCCCAGCCCTAGCCATCTCCCCAGCCCCCTGCCTTCTTTTTAAAAAATACTTTTTATTTATTTGTTTGGCACAGGGTCTCACTATTCAGCTTGGACTCATAGTGATCTTCCTGTCTCAGCCTTCCCAGAAGTGGGATTACAGGCATGTGTCTCCATACTGGATTTCTATGGCCAGCACAGCATGCCCGGGTTCTGGGGTTGGCAGGGCATGAAGTACCAGGGATCAAATTTGGGTACTTGTACTTGCCAGGCAGGCACTTAGACCACCAAACTATCTCCTCAGCCTGGAAGGAGATCATTTCTGATTTTCATATTACTCATGTAACAGAAGCATTGTAAAACAGTGATTTTTAACGTCGTGCTCTATTCAAGAAGTGATGTAGGATGAACTTATGAGCTCTTGAAGATCATATCAGGGTTAGAAGGATCCCAGTTATCCCTCAACACTACCTCCTAAGATTTCAGTTTAGATCCCTTCTCTGCTTCTTACTATGTGAAGTCACACTTATTCGCAGTACTACCCAAAGTGTGGGCCTAGTAAAGTGGAAGAGAAAGCAATAAACACTGTAGAATCTTTTTGCTGAAATGCGTACGATGTTGTTACAGGTTTACATTTTGTAAAACACATTTTAACCATGTAATAAACCCTTTAGCTTTACTCCAGCTTAATTAGAGCACAGAGCTCCAAATCAACCAAACTGTCTGGTAAGTGTGGATTCTCTAATCAATGAAAATCTAGCATCAGTCCTGAGAGGGAAATTCAGGATGTACGCCCTAGCAGAGTGGGATGAAGACTTTCTTAGTTTAAGGAATGCCCTGTTATGTGTTATTTAGTTTTAGCAATCATTTTTAAAACCAATGATTAGTATCCTTGAAGCAGTAGCAGTCATCTAGCATTTTGTTTGGTTATTTTTTTCCAAAAAAATAATAAAAATTTATTCTTCACTGTGACAGAGGCTGAAAGTCTAGGATCAGTGATTGTTTTCATTATTTCTTTCTCAGAAAAATTTTTACTGCGGCATAAAAATATTACTGATTTTCAAACGTTAATTTTGTGCTCTGCAACTCTTCTTGAGTCATTTATCTGTCTCGTCAGTCTCTGTGGAGTTCTGCAGGCTTTCTTTATATAGAACCATATCACATCCAGACAGAGATATGTTGATATACTCTGTTTCTTTCTTTTGCCTAATTGCTTTAAGTACTCATTTAATTTCATGCTTTAAAAGTTTGTATAGTATTCAACAAATAATTCGGGTTTACAAGTAGTTCGATTAATTTTCCCCACGCTAGTCATTTTTATTCTGGTCCAGCAATTAATGAAACTATTATAGTAAAATATCTGGAACTTAATAACCACCTATGTGTGTTATATATTGTATGAAGAGCTTTGCGTTATTATTTTATTTAACCAAGCTCACGGTGCATGGGCCATTATGTTACCCCATATGTGAACATTGAGGGCTCAGTAGAATCAATACTTTTTCCCAGGCCACCAACTTTATCAATTTCACAGCCGTGATGCGAATCACGTCTGCTTGACTCTTTCCTACCATTTCTGTTTAGATTCCTTTGTACTTCTTGGTATATGATCTCATATGTATTCCAAAGTACTATCCAGTGTTAAGAATATATTCTTAACAATAAGGATTTTCAGGGGCTGGGGAGATGGCTCAGTAGAATAAGTGCTTCCCTGCCAAGTGCAAGGGTGTGAGTTCAATCCCTGGTTCTGCCAAAAAAAAAAAAAAAAAGGAAATTAAAAAAAAAAAAAAGCAATAAGGATTTTCACATTCACTTATAAAAATGGAGAAGTGCCAGTGAAAAACTAAAAGCATTTTTTAAATTTTTTGCATGTATTAATGAAGGAAATATGTATTTATTTGTATGCAGCCATCGTGCAAACAGAATATTTTTAAATTTGGAATTGGGTCAAGCCAGCTTTTCTCTAAAATAATAAGTGATGCTAAATCACTCAACTAAAACCACCAGATGGTACAGAACAACCAATAAAATGAAGCCCATACATATAGGAAATAATGATTTCATTTAGGCCAAAAACAATTTAAGGAAATAGATCGAATTCAAATGAGCATTTGGAAAAGCTACTTGTTCTTACTCTCGACACGTAATTATATTTTGGAATAGAAACCCAAATTCCTTCCTTCCTTTACTTCCATTTGAAACCTGAGATCTAAGGTTATTACAAGGACTGACCAAAAATTACACTACATGTTTAAGTAAAAAAAAATGACATCAAAAGACACCTTGCTGTTCACTCTCTCAAAGTCCTCCCCCTCGCTCGGAGCACACTCAGCCCAATCATTTTTGTCACTTCCTGGAGATCGAGAAGTTCCCTTTGCATGAGTGCTTTTATGAATGGCAAAGACTGTGGATGCTGCTGTCATGAGGCCCCCGGAACAGAGGGAGGCTGAGGGGAGCAGTGCAGCGCCTCCCGGCTGCCTAAGTCCCCAGATCTCGCCCGGTGTAGCCCCCGGATCTTCCCCAGAATGGAAATCACCATGACAGGTGAACTTCTTTTTATAATAATTTTATTGAGAAAGAAGTAACGAGACAGTTTCAAAACAGGTTAGCGGGACAGCTACAGTAATTAATACACTGCATATTGCTGTCTTTGTAGCAGTTATTTAGAGTACAAGATGCAGACATGATGTCTCATCGAAACACTCTTAGTTCAAAACTTTCTTCTCACTGAACTGAAAGTAGCTGTATATCTATGCTCACTATTTTATATATGCAAATATATATATTTTTTCACTACAAAATGGTCCTTCATTTATATCCCCCTTTTGTGTTTACTTTTGTCGGAGATGGGCATTCCATTTCCATGGTAGGTGAATTCAGGAACTTTTTTAATTGATTCAGGTCCTTGAGGCAGCCACAAGAGCATAACTGAAGACGCAAAGTAACTGCTTCAGAAAATAGCAAGAATGATGGGAGAAGTGTGACTGAAGGAAGGGGACTATTTTGAGGGGGCTTAGTGTCTCTTACTATAAGAATTTATTTTTTAAGAATTTAAATATTAAGGGGCTGGAGATATAACTTAGTGGCACAGCACCTACATGGCGAGCACAAGGTCACAAGTTCGATTCCCGGCACACACACAAAAAAGTATTCAAATATCCATCGTATTGTTGTTTGACCATACTACATACAGTACATATTGTCACCTTCTGTTTTTTAATTTCTATGTTGAAATAAGCAGTCAGGGGAGTATTCGCTTTTCTAAAATTCTTTCAACTATATGGCTTCAAACCCTAGCATCTATTCTTCCAAATCAAAAATTAAAACAAATTGCTAGGAGCCAGAAAATGGAAAGGAGCATTTTCATATCTTTCTAGTATTTATGGTGCTGAAATCAGTGCTTCTAAGGAAGCCTTAACATGATCTATACTCAGCATCCTCAGGGCTAAGTGCAGGACTCCTGTGGGTACCCAGCCCACAGAGACTCAGTGCATAAGTGGGGTGCGGTTTGCACTTGAACATTACAATCTTTCCATGTACTTTCAACTCTCTGATTGCCTATAATATCTAATGCAGTTTCAGTGCTTTGGAATTGGTGTCATTCTGCATTGAAGTCTGCATATGCTCTGTGCGGGTACAAATTGTCCCTAAGTATTTTCTTTTTCTTTTAATGTATTTAGTACAGGGTCTACAGGGTCTCACTACATAGATCAAACTCATAGTGGTTCTGTTGTTTTCAGCTTCTGAAGCACTGGAATTATGGTGTAAGCCACCATGCCCAGTCTCAATCCTAGTCTCAGCGTGCCCCAGAGGCAAGGCCAGCACAGCATGGGGATCAAAAGCCAGTCCCCCAGTGCTTGCCTAAGCAGGCACTTTAATCCACTGAGCTATCTGGCCAGCCCTCCCCAAGTACTTACAATTCACAGCTCATTGACTCCAAGGATGTTGAACTCATGTATAGTTAGGGCTGACTGCATATGAGTGACAGTCTAGTTGTGGATATCCATGGCCTTCCTTCTCAGAGTGGATGTCTGGCGCCTGGGACATGGCTGTCACTGGGCCTTTCTTGCTGCACTGTAATATCTGGACTATTGGCTCACAGTTCCTGTCACCCTTTTCCTAGGTTGCGGGATGTCAGCCTGGAGTCTGCTGTCCCCTCTCCAACTGATGGAAGTGTGGCTGCCGCTGTGGAGGTTTGCCAGTGTCCACTGGGCTACAGTGGCTCCTCCTGTGAGGTGAGTTTGCCTGAGCTCAGCCTCAATTCATCCCAAGTTTCTTCCAACAGTGCTGTGCATACAATGGGCCAGAAAGAGCTAGAATTTTTCCCATCATGAGTTGTGTTCCCAAAGAATGGTGTTGATGTCTATCAAAAAGATCATAGCTTTTAAATTTCATTCTGAAATTATGTTTCCTTTTGAGCGATTTTGTGCTGTTATAACTGAAAATTTGACACTGCATAATTCTTTCTTTCCTATTTCATCAATTGCATACTAGATGATAGCAGAATAATTTTTCAAAATATCACTTTAGTTCCATTTCAGTGGCTATGCAGAATTTTAATACAATTGTTTTTATATTTCTCCCACTTTTAATTCTGTGTGTGACAGTTTCCCTCTGCCTAGTTTCTAAGAATACAAACAAATTTCATCAGGTGAGACATGCCGTGTTTAAAATATCAAGAACACAGGACAGGCAAAAGTACCTCACTCTAGAACATTCCTTAGAGTTCAATGACTTGTAGGACACTAAAATTTGACATATTTATTATTGACTCTATACTATAGGTTTATAATTGTTAACACAGTATACCATTTAAGGTGATAGTTTTTATTTATTTAAATTATTTTGTAAGTAGTTTAAAAACTGATTTTAGTTTAAACCTAGTCAACAATTGTAAACATCATTTCCCTCACAGGGAGATATGCTTGCAAATAAATAAAAATTTGAATTATTTAAAACAGTGCCCCTAAGGAATGATTTAAGTGTGCCAAGATGTTCTACTTTAGAATGCTGCCCCATTGGCTCAGGATATAGGGAGGCAGTCTAAGCACCTGCCTGGCAAGTGCAATGACCCAGTTCAATTTCCAGTACCACATGTCATGCTGGCCTGAAGACCCCAGGTCCACTGAGGCAGCCACTGGGTCTGGGCGTGGTTGTTCACACCTGTAATCCCAGTGCTGGGGAGGCTGACACAGGTAAATCACTGAGAGTCAGAGTTGCATACTGAGACCCTGTACCAAATAAATGAATAAATAAATAAAATAATAAAATATTAATCCACACATATATGTGATGCTACTCTGTTATGCATTTATAGAAATATTCCACATGGCTTTGTCAATTCTCTTCTACTTTCACAAACTGAATACTTGCAAGAATACTCAGAACTTAGAGTCTCACTCATGACAAACATGTTTTCTTTAACTGGACTAAGATTTGCCTAGCTAGAAGGAATACTAAATGTAATTTCTTAAAATATTTGCTTTTTCAAAATTTTTAGAAGAAAAAGCACCCAATGATGTGCATTATCTGTGTCAACCCAAATTTGATTTTATACATCAAATACATATTGTATTTGAAGAAGCATTCTTTTGTCATAGTCTTCAGCTTTGATTTCCAAAGAGCAGTTCCTTTTGAAATTTTAAATTCCTATTTAAATTGGAAAAATAAATATTTTAATTTTATTCTTGCTTAAAATATATTCTACATTATTGTCTTCTTTATGATCTTTTGCATAAAAACCAAATGCTCATTAAGTGTAAAATTGTCTGAATGTTAGAATTGTTTCTTTGTCTCTTCATTTTGTCTCTGTTTTTTAATTCAAAAATATTTTTTAATTCTATACATAATTGACAATTATATAAGTTTATCTGCCTAAATTTTAAATGTGCAGAATAATTTTAAGTATATAAGACTAATTTCAAAGATGCAGTGATCTCTTCAGAGACATATACAAACCTATGAGAATTTGGTCAAAGCACTCTATAAAAAAAACTAAATGGCACATATTCAAAAGCAATTATCACTGCAAATATTGTCCTATTCTAGTCAACAAAGATGTCTGGGAAAGTATCCTACAGATGCTAAATAATGATAAAAGATAGAGAGGAACAGACAAGTTGGAAAGAACAAAGAAGGAGAGGCCCAAATACACAGAATACCCTTAAAAAAGAAAGCATTTAGGCTTATGGTTTCAGAGGGCTCAATCCATGGCCTCCAACTCCTTGGTAGAAACATCATAGTAGAGGAATATAGTAAAACAAGGTGCTGGCTTCATGGAAAGCCAAGCAAGGAAACAGTACCAAATGGGATGAGGGCAGGGGCCAGACCCAACACCATGGTCAGGCTCCTGTGAGCCTGGTAGACACTCTCTGAAATTCTTCACTAATCCCCTGGGAACCTCCCCAGCCAATCAAATTACCATTAGGCTCAACCATCACAATAGCTTACAAATTTCTGTTTAGTTAGTCTTTTAAATAGTTTCTTCTTATCCTAGCCCAATCATTATTCATTTTGCTTGAAAGATAAGAAAGTAAAAGCAAAATGAAGTATTAAGGCTTTAGGCCAAATCTGCTTCCTCTTCTGTACAACACAGTTAATGTGAAATACCTCACAGAAATGTTTGTACATTCACTTAGCTAACACTTGATGAATGTAAATTTTGAGACAATCAAGGTCTCAGCATGGAAGATAATGGGACAAGTGACAAGCATATGGTCTTTAAAATACCAGGTAAAAGAAACAGGGTTGAGCATACACAGATTGCACGGGAAGAGGTGTGTTGCTTGGAATCCACAACCCCTGAAAAAAGATGTGTGTGGCCAAAACTTAGTAAAAATCAGGGTTAGTGGCTCAACATGTGATCAGAGAAAACATTGTGCTCTGAATTTTTTATAAATTCAAAATTTTTTCTAAGTACTCGAGACTATCATTATAGATATCTAAGGAGGATAGTGCTATGAGTTATGTTTTTTTGGGCAAAATGTCCTTAAGTCTATAGTATGAAAAACATTTTGGCAAAAGATATAAAAGGTAAGAAAGAAACAGGAGGACGTAGTATTGCTAATGACCTGTCAAGGTAATGATAGTGCACGTAGAAATTCATGGTCATAGCATATATGCTGCTAGCACAGCCAAGAGGAGTTATTGATAGACATATACCAGAAGATAACAGTTTACTGGTGCAAAAAACTGTACACTGGATGTGGAAACACTGACTGGCCCAGGAAGACTGGGCTGGTGCAAGGGAGATTCAGCAGTCCTGAATATTTCTGCTTAGAAATATTAGGTTCAGAAAGGCTTTGGAGCTAAATTGCAGATGGAATGCAGAATAAATATCCAAGGTTCAAACTGAGCCCATGCTGCTGCTCTGATAGAATTGGGGAAGCATTAAATGATCGAACTGAAGCATTGCCCAGGAGACAGTGGGACAAGAAGAGAGAAATGACCCAGCTCAAGCCCTGAGTAGCTCCTGACCATGAGAAATTTCAAAGACATCAGGGGAGAAGGAAGCTCAAAGTGTATGATTGTCCCAGGCACTGAACAAAGAAGTTATTTCAGAAAGAAGTCAGCTAGACCTGAGGAGGGTGGGAGGGCAGGTACAATCTCGGGACGGCCCCATTGGATTGTGCTTCCTGGAATTTGATAACAAAGGCAAGCACAGACTTCACTGAGTGGGCAGAAGTCAGGTTAGCACAGAATTAGCTGGGGAAGGAAATTGGGGAAGAAAAGATGTTTTAGTGTAGCTTTGTTGAAAAGAAAAGAAGGTAACTAGAAGCATTATGTGTTGCTAAGGGGATAATTTTGTCATTTTTGTTATTTCTGTTAGTTAATTTTTGATGGCAACAATAGATCATTTTTTTGAGATGATGATAATTATTCAACAAAAAGAAAGCTTTTATGATACAGCAGTGAGAGGAAACAGTGAAAAGACAACCTACACTAGAAGTCTTAATAAAAGTAGAGTAATTTTCCTTTCAAAAGAAAAAAAGATCCCGCATTCCCCCACACCTCCTGTCCCAGGGGAAAATTGACCAAATGCATGATGCGCACCGCTTCCATGTTGGTTTTGTGACAGGATGATGGCTTCTGAGGGCTCTAATTTTTCTGTGGCTGTTGAGGCAAGAGCCTCACCAGCTGGGAGAGCAATGTAGGAAGCTGTGAAGTTCGCCTAAAGAAGATGTAATATGGTGGCATGTTTCATTTTTCAAAGTATTAAAAATATATATGAAAGAAAACCCCGTGAATGTCTGCCTCGAAAACAATAAATCAGTTGTCTTCTCCATTTTCAATATCCTTGTTTTTCCTCCTTTCTCAATATGTAGCTTTACCAACTTCTAAAAATATATATTGCAAAAGGAAATTACTTCCATACAAAATCAATAGGAGCAAAAAATGTAATAAGCAGAAATTATTGAAAATGTGTAGAAAGTGGGCACTTTTTTGTGATGGTCAAACTAAGAGAAAAGTTGATTTCATTTTCAGATATGAAACATCTGCACACTGGTTCTGTTTTCCTCATGTGTTTGTGATTGATGCTCGAACTGGAGAGTCCTTATATCCGGGGGCAGGAGGAACATTTCTAACAATACAGAACATAATTCTATATGCTTTACTACTTCAGTAGTTCTGTCTTGTTTCCATTTTCAACTAGAAAAAGGCCTTTGTAGGATATATGGTATGGTATCTCACCATACAGAAATATAGTAAATAATCTCCAAAGTTACAACTTGAGAAAACCATATACTCGTAGGGGCAAGTAATGGTCATCTTGGAATTATTTTACATACCATCCAGTTTATAGAAATCCCCCAGAAGGGGGATTAATTAAGGGTTTTGAGGGACACAGAGCAGACACTGACATGTAAGTAAGCTAAGACCCGTGAATCCTGCTTTAATCTCAATTCTGGTTTTGTATAATAAGATGCTTCACACTTAAAAGAGCAGTGGTGAACATAAGCAATGCTGTAGTAGAATAATACCATAAAATAAACTCTCAAGGGAATGAGAAAGTGGGGCAAGTAATTCTTCAAATACGCTGTTTACATTTCAGAAAGCATATTTGAAAGAAAAAATTGAGACTGAACCATATGAATTACATACTGAGAAATCAGCTCTGTGTAATAGCAAATGTAAAGAGGGACTGTTCTCTGTTCCACGAAGGGTTTCTGAAAGCAAAGGAGCTCAGGGCAGGCGAGTCAGGGTGTGTGCCTGAGTGGGTTCCAGATTGCTTGGGATGACATCATTAGCTGCTGATGCTCTGAGAGGCCTTTCATGTCTGCTGCCTTTTTTCAGTTCTTTTTCTTTTCTATTCCTGTCTGCTTTTCACATTGAGACTGTCACATTTCGGTTCTTTATATCTGTGCTTTATCTTACCATTTCAGAAGAGACAGCCAGCTAAGGCTTCCTCTAACTTCACACCTGCCCATAATCCCAAGGTCAGTACGAAGCCTGGGTGTCAGGAGGAACGGGGTTGCACCACTGCTTCCATCGTGCCTAAGTGCTGACCATTTGCTGAGTTTGCTGCCTGTAATTTTCTTCTACCAAAAAACCCCAGCTTTGCCCTAATACCGAAGCCTGACTGCCGCCTTGTCTCCCTTTCAGTCCTGTTGGCCCAGGCACAGAAGGGTGAATGGCACGATTCTTGGCGGCATCTGTGAACCCTGTCAGTGCTTCGGTCACGCGGAGTCCTGTGACGACGACACCGGGGAGTGTCTGGTGAGCAGCTCTGAAGTCAGCACCCCAAGCCCGCGGCCCGGTCGCTACTCCGGAGCGCTTGGGTCAAGAAGTGATCTGACAAATGTCTTTCTCTTGCAATGAGTTTTAAGCTTACAGGGCTCTTTCCTCTAGTATTGGTTGCATTAGTCTAAAAGTTGAATTAAAATCAGATCCATCATTATATAGCATAACTGATGCGGGGATAAGCGTCTTCAGAAATATTTGTGGTTCCTTCCACAAACCTGCCAAAAGTATATTCTTCTAAACTAGGAAATGATTCATATCCCTGTAGTAGTAGACGCGTAAAATATAATCTTTATAGTAAACATAATTCACTCTTTTAGCAACTCACTCTTTTCACATTAGGATGAAGATGTAGTATATAATTTCATTTAAAAATTTTAATATTTAACTACATGAAGTGTCATTATTAGATTAAAGGTATAGGCTTGGGAGATAGTTTGGCAGCCTAAGCACTTGCCTGGCAGATACGAGGACCCAGATTCGAACCCCAGTACTGTATGTGTCCCAGCCCCACCCCTGGGGTGTGCCATGCCCACCCAGACACCGGATGTGGTGACACACGCCTGTAATCCCAGTGCTGAGGAGGCTGAGGCAGGACCATCCCTGAGTCTGAGCTGCGTGGCAAGACCTTGGTTTAAATATATATAAATATATTTTCAGTATACATTGGAATATATATCAATATATATGTATAGATATTTCAATATATATAAATATATATCAGTAATCACAAGAGTTGTTTCTCCCACAATCAAAACTATATTTTAACTGGAAAATAACGCCTACAAACGGCAAAGCCTTGTCTATTTTAGAACTGAGAACTAACGCAGGGCTGTGCTACCCAGTCGGTGGCCAGCGCAGCACGAGGCTCGAAGCAGCCCTTCCGTGCAGGACGCACGCTCCACAAAGTGTCATCCTGTCACTTCCCCAAAGACTTGAAGGTGGATGCAGGTGGCTATAATTTGTAACGTTCTGTTTCTCTACCTCACCACTACCACCTCTTTTATTTCTGCTTAAAAGTTTCTGGGAAAAATCCAAAATGAAAACTCAGGGCTTTTGTTTCAATGTAATTTTGGCATTTAGGTTTATTGATACACTGTCCGTTTATGAGGTTTTGCTTAATTGCGTTGCATTTTAAAGCATGATAGCCTTAATTTGGGATTAGTAGTTTTTCAAATGGCACTTTTACAAATAGAAAGACTGATTTTCATTTTAATTATAACATAGTCTTTTCAAGTGTACCTTGGGAAAATATTGAATTACCTTTAAGCACTTTATTAACATAAAATAGGAAATATTCAGCTCAAAACTAATGTGTTTTTTCTTTACTTAACTCTAAAAGTACAAAAATATTTATGCCACGATACTGAGTTTATAAAGTTCCCTACGGTCACATTGCAAGGAGTATCCATTTGGATAAGAACAGATAATGCCTTAGGACCATCTCGAGATGTGATATTTCAAACAATGGAAGACATTTGGCTTCAGATAAGATTATTTCAGCATAATCCTAGGCTTGGGAGAGAAAGCAGGGAGAGGATAGTGTTCTCTGTGTTTTTCTCTTTTTTTAAACATAATTTTATTGAGAAACAAATAGCAATGAGACAGTTTCAAAACAGATCATTAGGACAGTTTCAAGAATAAATACATTGCATATTGTTGTCTTAGTGCTTATTCATTGTACAAGATGCAGACATGATATCCTGTCCACAAACACCATTAGAACAAATCTTTCCATTCACTGAATTAAGAGAATGTAGCTGTATATCTATCCTAACTATTTTAAATATACAGCTACAAAACAGTTGTTCATTTGTATCCCCTTTTTTTAGGTTTAGTTTTGTCACAGAAGGGCATTCCATTGTCATTTAAATATTTTCACATGTCTCTGTTTTTCCCCTAATGAAGCCTGGTGTATATACTGTGTAGAAAGTCAGACGGGGTCCATGCTCAAATTATAAAGGAATCCAGACATCTTCATGGTGAAGACAGAATGACCTGAGCTTTCCCAGGTAGCTGATAAATACATGATCATGTAAGGTATCTCCTGGAGATTTATTAATACCTTTATCTCCAATAGTCATAATAATTAAGCGCTTAACCCGCATTCTGGCCATATTGATGATATGTTCCACAAAGAGAAAATGTTTTAATATTGTGAATAAAAGTCTCCCTTGGTGTCATTTTATTGACCCTATATGTTAATTGCTTCTTTTTTTATTATACAGAATATTTTTCTATTATTAAACAGATAATTTATGATATTTACACAGAAGTTGATTTTTGGCCTAGCATGGCTTGAAAAACATCAAATTTTAAATTAGCCAAAATAGATTCTAGTCATAACTCTGCTCAAATGTGGGCCTGTTATAAAAGTCACTTTTTTTCAAAATAACTTTGAACTGACTGAGGAAACATTCAAGCCCACAATGGAGAAAGGCGCGATTCGCATCGTGGTGATGTGTGATTGAACAGTCACACGACAGGCTCCTTCACACCAGGACGCCTGCCAACTGAAGCACCTTATCAGATGGGAATAGTCATCTTCTTGCATTTGATTTTAATTGTATTGATCGTGTAATGTTGTTTTCTAGTTCTAGTTGCAAAACATACTTGGGCTTCCGCTGGGGAGACAGCTTAGTGGGAAGCTCATGGTCCTGAGTGTGACGCCTGGCACCACACATGCACACAAAAAAGTGGGCTTTAAAATGTATTTTTGTCTCCACTGAATGAAGATAAAATGAGGTCTTATGAAAAATATACCACATTTATCTTTTGAATAAATCATTAAAAAAAGTACCCTCTCTGAGCTATATAAGATTTTTTTGGATGAGTTAGCAAACTTAGGCTTGGGAGATGGCTCAGTGGAATAAGTACTTCCCTGGCAAGTACAAGGGCCCAAGTTCATTTCCCAGTTTTGCAAAAAGAAAAAGAAAGAAAGAAAACAAAACCCATTTGGGGGTATACTTTTTGTTGTTGTTATTTTGTTTTGTTTTGTTCTCAACCAGGGATCAAACTCAGGACCTTGCACTTGCCAGGCAGGCACTTCTGCTTCTGAGCTATCTCCCAGGCCAAGAAAGCCTATCTTGGATTTTTTTCAGGCACAGACAGTTTCTGAACCTAATTCTTAAATCCCCTAAATTCTGACAATATAATTTTGTTTATGCTAACATGACTACATACAGATAATTTTTCAAAAAATAAACAATTTTAGGGTAATAGATGAGTTTTGCCAACCCTGGAAAGTGAGAAAAGAGACATAAAGATAAAGAACAAAGGGTGGCCATAAGGATCCAAGAGACATAAAGGTCTAAAGGAAAATTTTTCCTAGAATGCTCCATAGTTTATACATTAGTAATCAATATGCTCTGTTATTTAGGCAGTAGCTGATAGTGAAGTTAAATTGTATACTATCTTTTAAAAAGTTTTGCTGAATAAATTCTAAAAGACTTAGGTCTGGCCAAGTAGCTCAGCAGATTAAAACACCTGCAAGCAGGTGCAGGGGCCGGGGGTTCAATCTACAGGTCTGCTATGTTGGCCTTGCCCCCAGGAAGGCACTGAAATAGCACTTGAGACTGGGCATGGTAGTGCGGGCCTGTAATCCCAGCTCTTGGGAGACTGCAAACAGGCAGAGTCACTACGAGTCCGATCTAGTAGTGAAACCCTGAACAGCCTGTAATCCTTCCTCAAAATACAAAAAAGAAAAGAAAGAATTTGAAATATATGAAAAATACCAAGTATTATCAACTACTGATAGAAACATCTTTGAACTTGTAGGTGATGAAGCTGGCAGAGTTTGAATGCATCCTAAATGATCAACTTTAGCTTCTTTGTTCAAAATTAGAATGTAAATGGCAGGTTCAGAGTTGAAGGCTGAATCATAATCTAGACTTCTTTCACTCTGTAAATAAATCTGACTTCTCTAAGGACAGTTAAAATGGTATGTTAAAAGGGTGTCCTTCTTTCTTGCTGAGTCCATTATTATATGTAATTTAAAATGGAGATTTGAAAAATAAATACATTCGGATTTTCACTATTTTAATCTAACTATTCCAATGGCCATCCACTATTCACCTACATGCCAGTCTTCAGTTTTATGAACACTGCTTAAACTTAGAAATAGACTTTACTTAACATGAAGCAATGAACATAGAAATCATTTTATTTTCATTTTTGAAAAGGATGTGAGTCTAAAAACATCCTTTCAGTCTTCTTTTGAAAATGGTTGAAGAAAATGGATAGGTGCCTTGTGATTTTATTATCCCTGCTATACATTTAAATTTTTTTCAATCTTCTCCCTCTTCAATTACGAATCAAAGAACGTCTTCACAGATGTAATATAGGGACACATTGTCCAAGCCATCAGAGTCCACTAAGTTCAAAATTAATGATTGAACTTAGAGGAGACCTGTATGATTAGCTGCAGCTTTCATTAAATCAGCAGTTTTATGCTGAATAATTGATTCTTACCTAGACTCAGCTCCATTTTCCATTAAACATATGTCATTCAAGATTCATAGAGGTACACACACACACACACACAGCTATTCCCATATGAAAATAAAAGGAAACATTTGCATGATCAAAAAAGAACAATGAATTTCAGTGGTCATTTCATGAGTTTGCACATGCTGAAGCTAGCGTGTCGTTTATAAGCTAAATATTCAATTAATGTTCAGTGTGATTTCTCTGTTGTAAAACTGACCATTCAATGTGGAAAAATTGCTCTCCAGGCAGAGAACATATTAATGACTTTGTAGACCTATTTTTGGCCACATGTTGCTGCTTGAGACTCAAATAATGAACACTGGTGTGCATTTCTTCCTCAGAACTGTAAGGATCACACAGGCGGGCCATATTGCAATGTATGTCTTCCTGGTTTCTATGGTGATCCGACTCAAGGGACCTCCGAAGACTGCCAGCCCTGTGCCTGTCCACTCAACATCCCATCCAATAGGTAAGTAGCAAACCTGCCATGCTAGGGAGTCTGGCAGCCAGCCAGTTGTAGAAGCACGCTTTTGATACCCAGTGTGCCCTTTCACAAACGTACCCCGGTGTCCAACACACCTAGGCAGTAATGGATGCACCAAAATTTCAGGAAGATAATGAGAGCTTTTAAATGTAAAATGTTTAAATTTATGACTCTATTTTTTATTTTAAATTTTATTTTGCGGAACCAGGGATTGAACTCAGGCCCTTGTTTTTGCCAGGGAAGTGCTTGTTGCACTGAGACATCTCCCCAGCTCCTATTTTTTTGAAGGATTTTTCATATTTTGGCTCTAGTTTTGATGATTTAATATTAAAGAGGGAGACCGCAGTTTTAATTTCTACACTACTTCCAAAGTAGAGACACATCTATATAAACGCACTCATGGCGCGTACACAGATGCAGACGCACTGCCACCGATACATTGATCATTTGGACTTTTACTTCATGTTACTTCTTTGTAAATCTTGGGAAAGCAATAAACTTCTCACAAGGCAAGATGGCAGCATTCATCCAACTCACCTTCAAGAGCCCATCCTGTCCCTGAATTCTCAGATAATTCATTTCATTTACATATATATTATATGTATTATATATACATTACATATACATCCTTTAAAATTATTTGATGTGACATATTATATCATGGATTCAGGCATATTCATCTATGAGTGATATTGCCTTATAACTTTTATAAACCCTATGGTTCTTGACAATGTTTAGTATAAATTTCCTATAATTTCTTTTCAGATGTTTATAGTTGTTTATGTAGTCTCAGTGCTCTACTCTTTGGATTAGACTTTTAAAAAGTATGATACAGCACACTTTTATTGAAGCCCTCTTCTCTTTACCTTAACCCTCTTATTGTATTTTCAAGAGTCCTCTCGTGGTAAGTGAAATTTGCAAAAGGGAAGCCACCCATTGTAAGTAGACTTTGAAGCCAATTTTTTTTAAATGAGGCATACTACAGTGAACACAATGAACAGTTTTACTAGTGAGTGATTGTGTGTAACTCTCCCTCTCTTTATTCAGTTACAACTTTTGGTGCTGGAGACAGAGACCCAGGCCTCAGACATGCTCAGCACATGCCTTACTACTGAGTACCAGCCCAGCTCTAATAATAAGTTTAAACGAAACAAACAAACAAAAAAAACCCTTCTCTTTTAGAGGACCCTCTTAAAGGACATCTCCATGCGTAGTAAACCTCCTATTATAGTAGGTATTTCCCAGCTGTTTTTCTAAATAAATATTAATGTTTGCAGAGCAGAACTTATAAATAATGTTTAAAGTGAAGTCTGCTATGGTCTTTTAATGTGAAGACTAGCTAAGTAGGTCTAACACTAAGCGCTTAACCAAGATTCTAGTAATTAAAATAATCTTTTGTTAGTAGATTCAGTGAATTCTGGAGCTAAACACTTTAAAAATGATTATATCACTGAGTCCAAAAATCCTGCCTGGAACTGTGCTTCCTACTGCTCAGCCTACATGAAATCCTCCCACTCCTCTCTGCCTACACACCTCTTCAGAACTTTCCTTCTTTCCCATGGCTTGGAAAGGAAGAGAAAGAACTAATATTTAATGAAAGCAGCCTACGATATTCTAGGTATCAGGCCAAGCACTATATTTTCCTAATTCATCTTAAAAATAATTTAGTTAGGTAGATATTATAAACCCCCATTTTATAGATTATAAAATGAATGATTTGAGTGGAAGTTGAGTGGCTTTATGGCCTCAATTCTATTTCAAATGTAGTACTCCACATTCCTAGCTGCTTGAATTATGTCAAATTACTCACACTCACGATCAGTCATGATTGGTGGACTTCTCATGGAGCTTCTGTGAAAAATACATGATTAAAATATATGAAACACCTAAAACAGGGATAGATATGGTGATCTAAGGGCTGCTAGTTCAGGAACCTGCTCAGGGCTCACAGAACACTCACAGCAAACTGGAGTCCTAACTTCATCACACGAGTGCTTCCTGTACTCCACAGTATGCACTGGGGGCTTTAGAAAAAACACCCTCACTTCAAGTGATGATCCCAAGAGTGATTATCATGTCTACCAGGTCACTCGCATCATTCAGAAAGATGCTGAGAAAATGAGAGCTGGGTTAAATGTCTCTTAGTGATCAGAATCATTCCAGGACAGTTCTAGGACAGAAGCACCTGCAGAGCCAGGCACAAAACAAAGGATCTTTTGATCACCAGTGGTCTCAGAGAAGTAGAAGCCAAAAGGAAGAGCTACTAGAAAACAGTAAGAAGCTGAAAACACATATGATAAATACCTTCATAATTAATGGTCACTCAGCTGTCTGCTGGCTTAGTGAGACACACAGTTTCTATGTGTTGTACCCGTGGAGGGTTAGGTGCACACGCAGGAACCCCCCCATGAACCACGGCTGAATGGCATTCTCCAGACCACCCCTGCACACACAAAACCCACAGTTCAGTTCTACACTCCATTGATGAGGGAGGAGGAATTACATCTGAGAATTCCATCTCAGCACCTCTCTTTCTCCACTAAAATGTCATCAGTATTAGTGTAGTCAGTTGTTCAGCAGAGGTAGCCATTTATTGAGCTATGTGAATCCTAACCTAATTCATTTGTAAAATATATGATTAACTGAATACATCGACCTTATGGATTTCCCAGGAAGACCAACATGACTAAAAATGAAGAGGAGAGAATCTTGCTTGGTAATTACAGGCACATATAATCCACTCCTTCATAGTTGCTGTGTTTCTCACCTTGATAATGAGTTCTAGTTGTGTTTTTCCTGATGAAAAGATAAATTCACCAAAAGTTAAAGCATCATTGATCTTTGCAAAATGGATTTAGATCCCAGTATCTGTTGATGATTTTTCCTAAAATGTATGTATTACAGTTTTCATGAATTACATTAACATTGAATTTTGAAAATTAAAATTATACAGTAATACCAATAACACTATATATTTAGAGATTACTCAATTTTAAGAGACTTCCAAATGACAGGAATTATTAAACAAATGATAATTTTATCATTAGTAGTACAACTCAGATGTAAACAATAGTCTTTTTTAGATTCCAGTTTTAGTTGTAGTGTTTTATAAGCAGTAGAAGAATCAATAACAATCCAGTTAGTTTATAAATCCTTTGAGTTTTATGATTATAATTATACATTATTTCCCTATGAAAACAAGTTAGAAAATTATCATAGTGTACATGCATAACTGTGGTGGGAAAAATTGATTTTACTGTAGCTACCTAAATGTTTTCTGTTTAAGATGTCTGTTTGTAATTATTGTTTTATCTGAGTGAGGAATGCTGAAGCATAAACTGAATATTCACATGTAATCCAAAAGAAGGAATTTGAAATTACACAGGTTATTCAGAGAAAAAAAGAAATTTTAAAAACTAAAGGTTGCTGCAACCTTCATCCCAATTATAAGGCTTCGTGATAGTTTTTACTCTGGTGATTTATCTATTGAATCCCTAGTCATAAATCTTATGGCTCGTGAGCATTTTGGCTCCAAATTTCTTAGATAATATTGCTAAATAAATCAAGTGTGTTGGAAGATAGAGATAGATTGTTATAATTATTGTGATGTATGAATACAGACAAGCATATAATATTTAAATTATACATATATATCAACTTCATAACTACTTACAATGTCCACTGTTTGCTTGGCCTTTCATCTCAGTGATGTATATATTATAGTTAGAGATTGCAAAAAGGAGTGAGATATACCTCTAGAAAAGCAAATAAAATTGGAAATGTTACAAATGCTTTATAATCATTAATTTTCTGTACCACATAGATTATTGTTTAAATAAGATCTGAAAGAGATATGTGAGTGTGTGCTCTCAAATATTTAGACTGAATTTGAATAGATAACATTATAGCTTATCATCAGTTATGTAATAAAGCTAGAAGGATGTTTAGAAAAAGCCAGAATGAGCAGAAGGCCCTCAGCAATTCTGTCTACCACAGTCATTTTCAGTCCTACTGCATTGTATGCATCATAAAGACATGACCCTTCCATATCTGACCTTTGGATTCATTCAAAAGGGTCTATTTAATTATCCCTTTTAAAAATAGTATTTATGGGCTGTGGATTTAGTTCAGTAGTAGAGTGCTTGCCTACCATGCATAAGGCCCTGAGTTTAATCCCCAGTGCCACACAAAAAATTAGTATTTATTAAAGTTTTTGGAACAAAGCTACATTTTTCTGTATGTATCATTGATAGGAAAATATACATTATTTCACTTACATAATATTATTTAAATATAATCATATACGTAGAGAACCACAGAAACAGAGACAGAGAGAGAGAGAGAGAGAGAGAGAGAGAGAGAGAGAGAGAGAGAGAGAGAGAGAGAGAGAGAGAGAGAGAGAGAGAGAGAGAGAGAGAGAGAGAGAGAGAGACAGAAGGAGGGAGGGAAGGAAGGAGAGACAGAGACAGAGAGAGACACTTATAACAATCTATGTGATGTGAAGATCTACATTTAGTCATTGGAAAGAACTGTATCCACATACAGATCCTTGCCATTTATTCCAGTGGCAGCTTCCCTGCCTTCCCACATTTGTGGAAAGTGTGTTATTTTCGACTCCTCTGTGCCTGCAGCACCACAAGCTGGACCCACCAGGAAACACAGAATTCTTTCACCTGCTGTGGAGTGAGCCAACTAGAGCTCACTCATTCCTGTGCCACACGAAATCGGTGACGAGCTTGCATCTTTTTGGGTCACAGAGTAATCAGATTGGTGCTTCAGGCCAAAGTGATGTTAAATTGTTACATTTGCCAGTATGAATCCTGCAGGCACTCTTTTAGGGTGTGCTCCTCTCTCATTGTGAGTTTATTTTTGATCCTGAATGCTGTCTTCTGCTGTAGTTGTAACAGCAGCAAATCAATAGATCCTCTGTTTATGTTGTTGAAATAATATGAAAGCATAAATTGAGATATATTTCTAGAAGCGGTTTCCTTGGGACGCATGATGTCAACCACTTGTATCATGTAGCTCTCAGTAGTAGTTTTGAGTGCTAATTGGCTACGTGGAGAAGACAGCACCAGGCGAGGATTTTCAGAGCTGGAACCATACTCAATCCTCCTGGGAAGTAGGGTGTCTCAACCAGCTCATAGAATTGTATGCACTGTCAACAGTTAGTCAAATATAATATATTGTTACTACTTAATTTTTTCTGGAAAAAAAAAAAAACATTGGTTTTTTGTCAAGGAGCACATTTTACTTTACTTCTATTGTTTTCAAATGATAGGTAAGTGTTTTATGAGAATTTGAAATCTATGTTATAAATAGTTGTAAAAGGTCAGAAGCCTTGTCAACCACCTTTGGCATGTCTTATGGCAAACTGGTGTACATGTTTAAAAAGTAACTGGAAGATTTTTTTCAATCATGGTGGCCCGATGGGGTGGCGAACTTGAGGGTTCCAGTTGGAGCCCCTTTCTCCATACATGTGGGTTCTTCTATCTAGGCTTTTTCTCCTTGACCCAATAGGTTCATTTATATTTCCATTCAGTCAAATATTTAAAATAATGAGTCCACTTGATTCTTAGTAACTTTGTATTATGAAGAAAATATAAATTATCAAGTCTTCACAACACTACTACTATGAGCTATCCTAGAATAAAACTGTTCAAAACTGGTACCCTGACTTGCACAGAAGTTAAAAAGAAAAAGCATTCCAAAGTCTTATAAGTGTCAAGAGCAGAGATAGATGGGAACTTGTGGTGTTTAATTTGTTGTCCTCTCTTTAATTCATACAGCCATCAAACAAGCCCCTACTGAATTGCGCTGTCATATATAACAGAAAATAAATCTATTTGGGAAAACATAATAAGGAAAACATTAATTGAGGGCACTGGCTTTTCAAATGGTGGAGCAATGTGGAATGTAAGAAGGTTCGGGTGCTGGTTATCAGAGCTTGGAGAGTGTCTGTGGACGGTGGTGGGGAGCAGCTATCAGGGGCCAAGTTAGAAGAAAGGAAAAAGCTCTGATGTGCTATGTTGTTGTAGGGTTGCTGTAAACAGCGACAGCATGCAGCACATTTAAACATCTAGCAGAAAGGATTTTCCAAGTTTTCTCTGTAAGGAAATAACAAATACTTAACAAGATTTAAACATTATACAGTGTACGCTACAAGATATCACATTTTACCCCATCCATATGCACAATTCTTATGTATCACAAAACAAATTAGAAATCAGCAGTGCTGATGGGATTCAAGCTGGTTGAGGGCTCTCACGAGAGTTAGCCCCAGCCTCGTGCCACGTGTGCCCTGGGATGAGCTCAGCACGGGAGGGAGCTTCTGCCCTGGCATGGTGAGGTGAATCTAGCTCATAACTCCAGCTCTGGTCCTTCAGACCCAAATCAAATGTGTTTGAAGAAAGAGAGAAATTTCATAAATGTCAAGATTGTTTTCTTCTGTTTTATCGCATGCTTACCTGGATCGTGCACCCTGATCTCTTCCAAGGGTTTCCTGATCAGTGCAACAGGTGCCCGTGACCACACACACACACCCCATGGCAGGGGACCTGACCCTAGAACCCCTTCCCCCACTGCCACTGCTGCTACTAGTAATCCTCAGTTGCTCAAAATCCCCACATTTTTCTTCAGGCTGCTTCTGATTCAGCAGGATTCAGCCAGAGAGAAAGTTGATGAGGCTGCGTGTGATCAGGGCTAGGGAATCGCTATAAACAGCAGTGTATTTTCTCTTATTACTGAGGAGCCTAGACCCCGAACAGCCAAAAGTCAGCGAAGTCCATGTCAGAGGCTTAAGCTCTCTGCTGGGCTGTGTTCATGTCCACAGAAATATCAGTGTCATTTCATCCTCCAATGGCCAGACCCTAATCTCTGCATGTGAGATGAGAATGACCGCTCTGCAGCCTTTTGTCACAGCAGCAGTGAAGAAAGAGAAATGAAAAGACATTGCTAATGACTGTGTGTCTGTGCTTCCTCCTTGTTCCTGTTGTTTGCTGGCAACCACATAGCTTTAGCCCGACCTGCCATCTAGCCCCGAGTCTTGGATTGATCTGTGATGAATGCCCTGTTGGGTACACAGGACCACGCTGTGAGAGGTAAGTACGTACTACCTGCCTTGAAAGATGACTTCTGCCATGACGGTTATAAAGCCACAGGCGTTATCCTCCACTGCTCTACCCAAAATAGCCAAACCCAATGAAATGAAACAAAGTTTTTTTATCACTCTCATCAAACCAATCCATTATATTTTTATAGTTTATTTATTCTCTAGCAATTGCTCTATAAATCTTCATTCACTCAGAGAATTATCTGATTAATGTTTTAATCATAAAGGTTAAACATTAACCTAGAATCTTTCTAAAAAGTATTGCTCAACTGGAAAGTCATACACTTTAAGATTTATCTTGCTGTCTACCATTGGCATCATTTATTTTTCATAATTATCTTTTTGTCCTTAAAATGTGACTTACATTCTTAATTCATAGTTCAAGAAGTGGTACCATCACTTAATTTGAGTATATGTGAAATACAAATAAAATATAACATATTATTATGATTTATAGTCTCTTATAATGACTTACACCAGTGTTTAAATTTCTGTTGATTTTGTTGTTTTGCTGTGCAGTGCAATATAATTTGTGCAATTCTGTTTCCTCTTGAAAATGGTTTTGAAGGAATGAAGTTCTCATATATTGCATTGCCACATAAAAATGGTATCAACCTCTTCTTTGAAACCACATTATTGTCAAAGAGGACAACCTTTCCATGGTTTTTGTACTGACAACAATCCCCTGCCTTACATCACTGGGATGGGGTGGATGACCTGCTGTCCCTCTTTGTCACCAGGATTACCACAGACAGGGAACCTTCAGCCTGTCTGTCCAGCCATCCTCCCTGTTTCAACCAGGGTGCCTAATGTTCATGAAGCAGAAGCTAGAGACTCAGAGAGACTCTAGTCAGCTACTGTACTCAGTGGCCAAGGCCCCTGTGGCAGTTTCTAGCAGCAATAAGCACTGTTCGTCAGTATGGCAGCAACTGTAGATTAGAAACAGGAAATTGGAAAGGTTTATCTGTGATTGAGAAACTGGAGACCACTAACAGTTTTTCTAAAGGGAATCCTATGTATATTACTCATGATCATAGAAGAGCAGATCATTCTCAAGATGGATTTACATCAAGCTTCTAAACCACTCCCCCTTAAGCTGACTACAGGCAGCCTTTTCTTAGCAGCTGAAAACTGACAGCTCCTCTCTCACACAAGGGCATTAAATCCACTTATCTAGCTGAGCGTGAGCTCTGATGTGTCTCTATTGCTTTCTTTGATGTACTGTTCTGTCCACACACATTACATAATAGGCTCTGGACCACCGATGATTCAAATGGTTACCTCTTATTTAACAAATACCCCTTAGCAACCACCATGGACACTGCAGACAGGCAGGTGTGTTGTACCATCCCTGACCAGCAGCTCACATCTTTTCCTATTACAGGTGAGATTGGTCACATGTCCTAGAGCGAATTCCAATTGAGCAATAAGAAAATCACCAGGGAAAGAAATACCTGACAGCAAGCATGATTTCCTATCTAAAATCTGTATTAATGCAACTCAAAAGGAGAGGAAAAGATGGATATGCTGGCTAGCAACTGGCATATCTTATCTCCAACTCAAGTTTTTTTTTCAGCAAAAGAAAATAATCACCAGCTACTCTTATATTGATGATGGATATTATCCTTTTCTAGCCAGAATTAGGATTTACCCAGAATACTGAGGATTTACAGTGAGCTTTAATGTCCATTAGGTAAATCAAAAATATTAGTAAAAACATTTTTGAGCTATACATGTTGAAATGGAAGGGTGCGAAAATTCTACTGTTTGCATTGAAAATCTGTTAGGCTAGCCACTGTACAAGTGATTTGTGTTGTCACTGTCTGAACAACTTCTCCATGAAGTCAGCATTTTGGAACTATATTTCTGTGACAGCTAAAGTTTGAGGAGTATCCATTCCATGTTAAAAGTTTTAGCTTGTTCTGTGAAGAAATCTGATGAATTTGCTTACCACAGCATTCCCTCAACATATGACCTTAAATCTTCCCCTTTTATAGTACAGCATTAATATGGCTCACACCATGGTTCAGGTGGACAATAATTATAATTTGATATGATGTAGCTCAAGTTAGTTCCTATTTTAAACCTCATTGTCTGTGGACAATGTGTGAACATGGAAATAGGACTTCAGCCAGCTTACTTTTCACCTTTCTCTGCTTCTGATGTTGAGTCAAGCCTCTGAAACACTATGTTATCCCCAGGTGCCTGTGGGCAGGACTGGGTGGTGGTCGGTGGGTGCATATGTGTGAGTCACAGAAAGCACAGCAGAGGCAGCCAGATCCAGGTCTTTCTGCTAACCTACTCTTGGCCTGAGAGCCTTTCCATTCATATCTGCCAACTCTTTCCACTACTTTCCACAAGTATCTCTACGATCATTGCTTTTCTATGTCTATTTCCAAAGCTGTCCCATTGTTCTATCTGAGAGAAGAGGGCAGGGTTGGTTCTACATTCTTAGATCATAACTTCTAGAGCCCCCAAATCGAGGAGTTCTCTATGCTTGCACACTTTCTGTGTGAAATCTCTTTACTCAGGAATGTAGCACATTAAGGTCTAGCTGCTGCTGTTTCTTCTTCTTCTTCTTCTTCTTCTTCTTCTTCTTCTTCTTCTTCTTCTTCTTCTTCTTCTTCTTCTTCTTCTCTTTCTCTCCTCCTCCTCCTGCTCATCCTCCTCCTCTTTCTTTTCTTCCTTCTCCTCCTCCTTCCTCTTTTTATGTATTTGGTATGGAGTCTCACTAACACCTTAGATTTGGACTCATAGTGATCCTCCTTTTTTAGTGCTGGGATTTCAGGTGTGTACCACCATGGTGACTGACTCAGCACAGCCAGGGCAGGACCAGCATGGCATGCAGCGTGCAGGTTCAAACCCCAGTCCATGCACTTTTGCCTAAGCAGGCTCTTAGTCTGCCTAGCTAGCTTGCTGGCCCTGATGGTCTAGATTTTTTAATTGAGGTAGTGAATTACTCAGTTTTATAATTGCTAAACACAATACCTGACACCCAAAATGTAAACCAGGACAAACTTAATTTGGGTCATGTTTTAAGGGATTAAATCAATGGTCAGCTGGCTCTGGGACAGAAATATCATGGCACAAGGTCCTGATGGGGCAGAGCTTCTTAGTTCACAGTGGCCCAGAATAGAGCAGGGCGCAGTGTCACTACTTGGCTGGGGAGTATTTAAACAAAAGAAAAGAACCAGTGGAAAGGCAGCAGGTATTTCTCATGACACTTCCCTATGATGGTGACTTTTGTTGTGCCCACCAAAAATGAAAAACAGATTGACAGCTTCTTGAGGGGCAAAAAAGCACTGGAGAATTAGGTAAAGTTAAGAACACAGTGCAGGGGCCGGCCAGAGTCCAGGTGTAGCGGTGCAAGCCTGTAATCCCCTCACTGAGGAGGCTGAAAGCAGGACGATCACCATGAGTTCAAGCTGAATAGTGAGACCCTGCAACAATCATATAAATTTCAGAAAAAGAACATAATGTAAATAGTTAAGTTATTTTTCAGGATATGCACCCTCAGCAACCTGTTGCACATGATGGAGAATGCTACTTACTGTGACTACTAAGTTGACCGGGTCAATTTCACAGGACAACCTCTAATTTAAGGGCATGGGTGAATTCCTTAACTCTGTCCCTTTAGCAGTTAGCAAACTGCACTCCTGTCTGCCCTTCCTTCCCTTCCACCCTTTTCCTCTCCTCTCATCATCTTCTCTCTTCTCCTCCTATCTCCTTTCTTCTTTTATTTTCCTTCTCTTTTCTTCTACTGGGTATTGAACCCAGGATGTTGGCACTGAGCTACAGCTGTGTTCCTTTCTGTATTCGCTTCCCATGGCAGAGTAGCGGGAGTGCCGCGCTCTCTTTATCCATTTACCTGCTGATAGGCCTGCCCAAGACTGAGTGGTGGTAGACGTGTTGCTGTAGGCATGGCTGCGTGTAAGCTACCTTAGCAAGACACCTAGAAGGAAAGTGCCTGGGCCAGATGGAATTTGTAATCTTAGTATTTTGAGAAATCTTTATACCAATTTCCATAGTGTGTGCACTAGCTTACATTGTCAACAACAATGAACAAGGGCCCCTTTTCCCTCTAATCTCCTCAGCCCTTGCTATTTGATTTCTTGATGATGACCATTCTTTCTGGGGTAAAATGAAATTTCAGGACTGTTGCAATTTGCATTTCTTTACTGACCAGTGATGTGGAGCACTTCCTCACGTACTTATTGGCCATGGGGGCTTCCCTTCTGTGAGGCGTCTGCTCATCCCATGCTCCCTTATTGGCTGAGCCATTTATTTATTTGTTTATTTATTGGCAGAACTGGGGATTGTACTTGCCAGGCTAGCGCTTATTCCACTGAACCCTCTCCTCGGCCCTGAGCCTTTTATTCTGGGAGTCTACTTTGGATGCTACCCTCTGTCTGAGGAGCAGCGGCCACACCTAGTGCACATTTCTTGTCTGTCTTCAATGGGCCACAGACTGTGCCATACTTTCCTAAGTGCTGTGTAGAAGTGGTCAGTGCGTTACCATTTTTCAATGAGAGAAGCAAAGGTGAAAGGAAAAGGGAATGGGGATATAGGCCACAGATTTTAACTAAAAGTTGCTGGAAATACTTTTGAACAGAATGAGCTCAAAACTCCCATAATCTATTGTCTGTGTCTGTGTCTGTCTCTCTCTCTGTCTCTCCATCTTTCCATCTCTCCGTCTGTCTGTCTGTATCTCTCTGTCTCTCCCCTCCCCCATATTATTCTGAAATTACCAGTAGCAGAAGCTGCCTCACACACCTGCCATGTGTCATCTGGAATTGTTTACACTTTAAAGGGTCTCTTTTCCACTGAAAATTGATTTGAAAAAGTTAATAAATCAAGAATAGAGTACCCTCTGAAAAGGGAACAGTGACTTTTTATGTTAAGATGCCCATCTTAACATAATTCAATAAACATCTTTTATATGAATTCAATAAAATATGTTTAAAATTGCCTATCAGTTAGAGGGCTTGAGATTTCATATTGCAATTAGCTTTGATGGAAGGAAAAATCTAAGAAACTGCAAAGGTCCAAAGGGCTATATTTTAGATAAGTTTAATTAGAATGAATTTAAATTATACAGACTATGTAATGCTATTATTATTAATAAAATTATCTGATTAGGGGCATTACATTTCCTGACCCTGAAATTACTTTTAATTCCCAAGGCGACATTTTATAAGTCTATGCAAATGCTGTTCTATGTATGAAAGCTCAGAGTCAACTGTGTCAGCCCAGGAGCACAGCAGCCTGCGGAAGTGGCCCAATGTTCCTGAACGGCCATAGGAATGTTCTGTCATGCATGGCCACAAATTTTCCTTACATGCCTTAAGATAAAAATAGAAGATGCTTTCTCATTATTTTACTTAACAGTGTTGAAATCTAATAGCATTTTCTCCATGGAGTGAGAATTTATTTTTACAGGAGAATTTGGGACTTATTAATTGCTATCTGTGTTAGGAAACATTCCCAGATCTTGTTATATAATGCCATTACTCCTGAGGGTACTAAGTCTTTTTGAAAAAAGGAACTGAAAAAAATAGGCTCTCATGGACTGTGATAATGATCCCTGTACATACTTATTCTACAAGACGTGAAGCCACCGTCTTAGAGATAAACAGAATGAGATGTGAATATCTATGGGTGTAATTGTGGGCTCTGAATAACTAATGAGGCAAGAAGAACCAGGTTAAGATTCAAAAGGAACTTATTATTTTGTTACATTATATTCCTGAAGGGGCTGTGGAAAATTATATGCTCAAAGATATTATTCTGTATTTCATAAGCATACTAATCCATAATTATATTTGTAGAAGGCACTATCTTTTTAAACTATGCTTACACAGTTTGTTATTTTATAAACCACTTTCTGAATTTAATTAAAACTATTAATCTCACTTTTAAACATTATGATAAGACATTAAATCGTTCAGATTATTGCATTCTATACATTTTCTAGAAAACTTACACTGAGCCATGGATCCTACCAAATTAGTGAGTTTGTAATACAATTGAAATATTATAAATGCATCCTCAATATGACACTAGGTTTAACCATTTTTATTTCATGTGGTAGAGAGCCTTTCTCTAAGACCTGTCTCCCCTGTCTGTGAGCAGATTACCCTAGGAGTAAAGAACTATGGGGATAACTACATTATCATACCCTATTTTTGTTTTCTTTCAATTTTGGTCCTTCCTACAAGAGCTTGTTTATGGCACAGATAACGCAGCCAGTCTGACCACAGACTTTGGATGCTCTGATTTCATCTCCTTTTCACGCGTCCCTTAATAGGGAACAGATGGAAATGTGGCCACGAGAGCTGGTGGAGCAGAATGCAAGGAGGGGCCACCTGCCAGGATGGACCTGAGAAGCTACAACCTTAAGTAACACATTTAGCTCCAACAAAATCCAATATTATAATTTTTAAAAAACTGTGTTGGACCTTATAAATAATGCACTATTGTAAAACAGTTTTTGTTTATTAACAAGAGACCCATTGTTCACTGGAAGCGCAGGTTGAGACCACTATATGTAATATTATAGTAATAGGCAGGCACATCTATTTTGACTTCTTGTTAATAAAGACTCTGCTTGAATATCTGTCATGGGATTCATGTACAAATATATGCCAGCCTATTATTAATTCAGAGGTACCCCACCCCCACATAAATAACAATCTTCTGAGTCACAATTTCCACTTAATAAGTTCTAGGTGCTTACTATTGGATGTCCTCATTAGCCTTTTTCTTCATAGCAATCTCTTGCAAAAAAAAAAAAAAAAATTATGTGAACCTTGCATATGTGTTCAGAAAACAACCAAACTGAAGTCAAGCCGAACTATGTGTTTTACTACAAAGTCTTTGCAGCACGGCCCTAGATGCCTCCACAGTGCCAGCAGCCGATTTCTTATTATGCTTTGGTTTCATCTTCAGTGTCAGTGACAAGATTTTTATTTTCTTTCTCGGTCCGGCTGCAATCTAATTACTAGTGGGGCTGGCAGGATTTCATCTTGTATCTACACTGCAGTACAGAAAAACATTTTTAATCACTTTGCACTTGAGACAAGAGACATTGGGAAGGAAAGGCCATCATGCTAGATGAGCACATGCAAACGCTGCCTTGCGTGGATTGCGTGGCTTTGCCCCTCCCGTTCTCACAGATGCAATTTCTCGCTGCAGGTGTGCGGAAGGCTATTTCGGACGTCCCTCTGTACCTGGAGGATCATGTCAGCCCTGTCAGTGCAATGACAACCTTGACTTCTCTGTCCCTGGCAGCTGTAACAGCTTGTCTGGCTCCTGTCTGATATGTAAGCCAGGTACAACAGGCCAGCGCTGCGAGCTCTGTGCAGAAGGCTATTTCGGAGACGCAGTGGACGCCAAGAACTGTCAGCGTAAGTCCTGAGCCGGTGACGCCCCTGACAGGATTGATATATTGCACCTCAGAGAAGCTGATGAGCTTGTGAGTGGCCGTTGGAGACAAGACTGTTTGTAATACAATGTCGGCGGCTCATGAGAGTGCTCTGAGCACACCAGGGGCGCAAAGCGCATGCCCCAAAATAGGTCTTTGTCCTAACTAAGAGCAAAGCCGCTGCAAGTGGCCGCCTGGGCAAATAATGTTGTTCAAATGCTGCAACTATTGCCACTCACTTGAGGAAAGAGAATTTTAAAATACTTTGTATCCAGGGGCCAAGGAGATGGCTCAGTGGAATAAGCACTTCCCTGGCAAGTGCAAGGGCCTGAGTTCAATCCATGGTTCCACAAAAAACAAACAAACAAACAAACAAAAAAAAACAACAACTTTGTATCCATAGTGGGAAAGATGAATTTATAAGTTAGATAGGATTTCTATCCCTTTTATTTCAATTCCAATCATTTGTTCAAAATAAATGTATCCACTCATTATTTCATTAGTACATTTCAGCAGATGCTAATAAGCTCTCCTTTAAATGTGAACTTCAGCTTTGCATTTTGCAATAAAGTACAACTCCCCCGATATTATCCCATGCTGGCATGGTTATTGTTGAATGACTCATTAATTTTCAGTTTGGGAGAATTTGTCCAATAGTAAATTCTATGTCCTTCTTCCATGAAGTTAGCTATTCTAAATCTTCATCCATCTCAGGATAGTATATTCCTCCACTCTAGTTTGCCTCAGTACCTGTGATGCATGGAATTAATAAATGCTTTGACACACTAGTAACCTAATATGCAGAGGAGGCATGGTAGTGGAAAGTTAAATAGAACGTGGATCCACATCAGTACTTCAAACCGTCATGTGACCGCTGTTAGCTTCAGCCGCTATCATAACTTCTAGGAAGTGCAGGGTGCAAGACCAGCCAGATGGTCCATTTCTGCTATACTTATGATGTCAGAGAGGCTTCAGCACCTCGGGTCATCCTGCAGCTCTGCAGCCCCATGGAAACGGTGAGAGGCACAGTCTGCTATCTCTGCTTTGAACACCAAAGACCACTAGACACCCTGTTCCAGAAAGGCACATGATCCTTCCCCCGTGGACTGAGATGAGTGTTAAGAGTTTTCATAAAAATGAAAATGTATTAAATCAGAAACAAATCACTCTCAGAAACAACTTACATGCATTGGTATCACCTGCTAACTGATTTCGTTTAAAAAGGCAAGTTCCTATCTGACTCGGAGTGACTTCAGAAGCCCTAGATTTTTGGTATTTGTGTCATAGTGTAGGGAGCTTAAGAAACTGTACTGGTCAAGCCAGTCACCTCTGATGGGTACTCTGTCACTTTGACGTCCAAGAGAAGAATTTGGGCTCAATGAGACTGTTTCTTATCCACAAGAAGGGTCATAGATTTGATGTGGGATCTAGCACATGGAAGGTGTGCGGTGAGCTCTGGGGCCTGGGTGACACGCGCATGGAAAATCACTGGGTGATAAGCAACGCTTGTGGCAGGCGCGTGTCCCTATGGTAGTTGTACCAAAGGCTCACAAACTCCCGGTCAACACTGATCACTTACTGACCATTTTTTCTGTTTTCTAAAAATGTCCTGTATAAAACTGAAGATGCTGTGCAATTCATTTTGCTATGGACTAGAGAGAGGCCCGAAGTGTCAGGACACAGAAAAAGCAAATGAGCCATGAATGATCTTCACTTGCCATGTGGCATATATGTGACTGGGATTTTAATACTCCTCAACATGCAAATATGATTAAAATATAATCTATAATCTATTTTTATAAGTTTCATGGATATAATAGTTCTCCTATAGATAGTGGTAAATTTCAAGAAAGTTTTGCGAAAATTCATCGAAATTTGTTCATGGAACTTTCATCCCTCATAAAGACATCATTTGCTTTTTTAATTCTTTTTTTGTATTATAGGGAATTGTCGACAGTGTGTTCAGGGTCTCACTACTAGATCAGACTCATAGTGATCTGCCTGTTTATAGCTTCCCAAGAGCTGGGATTATAGTCATGCGTCACCACGCCCAGTCTCAATGGCCCTCTCCCGGTGCCCCGGGCTGGGAGCAGCATGGCAGGCCCAGGGATTGAAGCCCTGGCCCCTGTGCCTGCTTGCAGGCGCTTTAATCCTCTGAGCTTTTTGGATGGCCCTTTAAATTTATATATAGTGTCAAATCATACTTTGCCACTAAAAATGCCACTTTCATGGAGTTCTTTATTGTTTTTGTTACTTAAAACATTAATGAATCACTACTATATTTATGGAAATTTCGTTGTGCAGTCTCTGAGGAAAGAGGACATCTGGATTCTAAACAATCTGAGATTTTAAAAATGTATGTGTAACGCATAGAAGAAATTTCCATAAAGAAATTAATAGTATGCAAAGTAACTCTAGTGTCAAATAAAAGGATATTTAAAGAAAGCAATTATTTTTCAGCCTTTCCTTCCATTTCTGCTATAAACTGCCTTTGTGCTATTGTCCAATGACAACACCCGGCAGCTGGTTGGCCGTTTGCATGGTGCCCACTGTACCAGTATCAAGTTCCCAGCTACTGAAGCTGAGAACTTCGTGAGCAGAAGATCAAGTAATTTTTAGATAAGCATTAAAGAGGAGGAGAACTTGGAGCCAGGTGAACAGATTAACCATGAGCTCTGATGGAGTAGCTATTTATAATGTATTCATCAATTGTGCTGTAAGTAGTCAGAGAGAATGTACAAAATTTACCAAAGCCATCTATGAATAGTCTAACAACCCATGTCATCTCCCCCTCATGACTTTATTCTGGTATCAATGCAATTATATGTACCATTAAAAAATGTGCTTGTAGAACAAAGAGAAAGCCATTAATTACTGTTCTATTTATGAAAAGACCACTTGGTGTTTTAGAGTGATTTATTATATGTTTCAGAATAACATCAGACAACTTTAAAACACAAAAAATGACAGAAGAGTACTTAAACCAAATACATTTTCTATCTTTGAAGATGGTATATAAATTATAAAAGTAAATTTTTAAAATCATAATGCACTTATTATGGAACATACTTTTCTCATCTTAAAGGGATCTACATTTGTTCCACCTCAAGCCTTTTTTGTGAAACTTAGCACAAAAACTGGCACAGAGTAAATAATCCTTACATTGCAAAGAAGAGGTAATCAAGTGTTGACTGATAGTAACGTTAATGTTATGGCTTAAGTGTTGTTAATTTTCATAACTTCTCAAAATTACTTCTGCCCTTGAAGTCAGAATACATGAGTTAGTGGCATTATAATTTGCAAATGTTACCCCATGTACCCCAGGGTACTTGGCCTCTGGGAACGCGTGCTGCTGTACAGTTTCTGTGCCTTGGCCCTGCCACCTTAGGAAGTATATGGCCTTGTGGGTGTCCTGGCTTGTTGAAATTTCAGCATCTTCATTTTCACGCTTGGTGTAATGATGGCACTGACGTTCTAATAGCAGATTGTGTGCCGAGCCTCGTGCCTGATGGGTCATCTCCACAACTGCTAGAGTCGGTACAAGGCTTAAGTGACAGAATGCCTAAAAGAGTACTTAGCAGGGCCCAGGAGATAGCTCAGCAGCATAAGTGCCAGCCTGGCAAGTGCAAGGTCCCAAGTTCGATCCCTGGTACTGAAAAAAAAAAAAAAAGAGCCCTTGACATGGCAAAAAGGTTCTACTGCTGAATGTTGGTGTCCCAGTTACTGTCAAAGGTAGTTTTACTTAACAAGCCCATGAACACCAAGAGCATTTCTTATTTGGAATTTCCACATCAAAGATGCCCAACCAGCAGAGTGCATTAAATATTCCCAAATTTGCATTTCCCATGCCAGACACTTGAGAAGGACATATGACCCCTGCGGTCGAGTTGTGTGTCTAGCTGCTCACCGTCTCTTTCCTCCACAGCTTGCCGGTGCAACAGCAATGGCTCTATCTCTGAGATCTGCGACAGCCGCACCGGTCAGTGTGAATGCAGACCCAATGTGCAGGGCCGACAGTGTGAAGAATGCAAGGTAAGGGGTGGCCGGCTCCTGTTGATGCCTCCCACAACCTCCCTCTCAGCTGCCAGCATTTCATACCTTAGCATGCTGAAAGGGGCTTGGAATTCTCCAATTCTGCAGAGAAAATGACTGTGAGATGAAAAATATCTTCTCAATTTTCTTTACCATCGTAGTTGACCTGAAACCTACATTTCTTTGGCAGAGAATTTGTATAATATTTCTTATAATTCAGATGTGTCAGAGGAAAATAACTTCCAAATTTAACCCCAGCCACTGGAGAGTGAAATATTTGTTAACCTTTACATTTTGCGTAGAATAAAATATATTCATTCTTTTCCTCTTAGCAAACACTATTTTTTTTAAGTTTCTTCCATTATAGTTTCTTTCAGTGAGAGATTTATTAGTGAAAGTATACATTGGAGAAGCTAATCAGTATACTTTTAGGTATAGCGTTCACTGAAGTGAAATATTCAGTTAAGTTGCGCTGTTCTCGGTCCCTGTGTGCTGAGTGCCCTGCTTTAGGACAAGCAGCACCTGGGGACTCCTTCCTGAGAACAGGTGGATTTGGGGAGACCTTTCACGCAAATACTTTTTATTGACAATAAAGACAAGTAAGCAGAAGCAAGCAATTCTCAAACGTCAAACTGGCCTTTCCGCAGGAAATTTGAAAATATCATCTGCCTCTCTCCCCTGAATAACACCATATGCTCTTCTTCTGTTTTCTTTTCTTTTCATTCTCTTGTTGGGTTTAAAGCATAATACGTGGTGGGACCCGGTGAAGCAGCTCTGTGTGCTGTGTGACTGCAGTCCCCTGGGCTCTGTGTCACAGCAATGCGGCCCAACAGGAAGATGTGTCTGCATGCCGGGTTTCGTGGGGAAGCGATGTCACATCACCAGGCAGGGGCACCAACAGGAGGAACAGCCACAGAGAGCGCAACGGGTGCTGGGGTCCCCCCGGAGGTGGGGTTCCAGCAGCTCCAGCGGGTGCCCTCGGGGAGCCTATCGTGCCCCAGTTCTGGTAATCCTGGAGGTGCTGCATGGCTCAAGCCCAGCATGCCATGTTCCCCATGCTGCAGCTGAAGTTCCCTGGTGGCCCGTGCCAGATAACAGTTGCTAAGTGCGCAAACCTAAGATACAAAGTTTAGCTAGTTCCTGGCTGAAGCCTCCCCTGCCTTCTCCAAACTAACTCTCCTCGTGCTTTTAAAAGTAAATTTATGTTCATTAATGTTTCCACTAAGCATGGATATACAGAGACCAAATAAACATTTGTTTGAAAGGACATCAAGCATCATTTGAAGAAAACTGAGCCGATTCATGAACAAATGAAAAGAAGTACAACAAAGCCAGGGACGGCCCCAAGTATACTTGCAGAACAGAGGCATCATGTCTGACATTTCGTCCTAAGCAAGAATTTCATTTCCACATCTTAGCTGTGCTCATGTATGCATCTAACACAAGAACCACAGTTTCACATGTAACTGCACAACTTGTGCAAAATGAAGAAAGTTGTTTTCAACTCTAAAAATTTAGTCTCCATTCCAATAGGCAAAGCAAACAGTGCAGGGAGAGATGAGAGAGAAAGGAGGCAGAGTCACGTATCCTGGCTGTGTTACAAATTTGCAAGACCATACTTGCCACCCTGGATTTACCCTAGATGGCTACACTTAGTGTTAGATGGACAGAGTGAAATACAAAGTAAAAAGGGGTAAAAAAAAAAAAACATTATTTTATTTCTTGGAACATTATTGCACTTTTGAAGAACAAGCAGTTCTTATAATAGCTTCCCGCGGTCAGAGCCTCATCACTTCCTATATGGAAGTTTTTGCCTCTCTCATTCCATAATTTTTTTTCTGCTCATATCCTCCAAGAAATCAACACCAAGAGGTTTGGGAAAGACCTCTGTGAATGATGAATGGACAGAGTGGATGTGCCAGGGGCCTGCTGCTGCTGCTGTGCAATTCTGTCTCCAGGGAACAACATTAGGAAAAGACTGACCGGGTGCATTCTAGCATGATGCCCCAAGTTGGACCAGAGCCACAGGGATTCCCCAAGCAACGCCTGCCCTTTAGAGGAGCCCTGAATTCGGCAGGAAGTTCTAGAACCTTGCTGTCATCAGCCACTCACCAGGAGAAGCCTCAAGGCAGAGTGGGGTTTGTCTACGCCATGTGCAACGCTCCATTAGGCTGGTGCCCTACCTAGTGGCTTATGACCGGCAGATGCTTGCAGGTTCCCTGAGTGGCCATGCCAGCTTCCTCCAGACAGCTGTCTTCTCATCTCACGTAGTGGAGAAGTCTCTGTGTGACTTACAGAGGGTACCAATCATGAGGATTCTGCCCTACAACCTAGTCAGATCTACAGGGCTATGGTTTCCTGGCTCTATCACTACGGAGGCTAGGAGTTCAGATGTGAAACTGGAGTGGGAACTATGTGACCACACTGCGTAGTTCTCTAGTGGACCCAGAAGGCCGACTGCTGGGGTTGTGGACATTCCACGCTACAGAGCCTCTTGCAGGGAGGTGAGCTGAGAGCCTCCGGCACTGATTCAGGGTAGCATTGAGG
The DNA here is from genome assembly GCA_004027165.1 of Ctenomys sociabilis. Lineage (NCBI taxonomy): Eukaryota > Metazoa > Chordata > Mammalia > Rodentia > Ctenomyidae > Ctenomys > Ctenomys sociabilis. Next base: position 15,647 of record PVKA01011525.1, on the reverse strand, counting down.
TCTGCACTTAAGATGCCAACAGGATTTGGTCAAAGTACAAGCTAGGTTTCATTATTATGATCGTGACTCTCATTGCTAAATGTGAAAATATTTAAAATTAGTTCTTTTTTCCAAAATGAATTAATTGAAAACAAAAGATAGGATTTGTAGCTGATGCAAATAGTTCCCTAATGAAAAGTTAGCAGAAAAATCAATGCCTGTGCACTTCCCCACATCCATCACAGCAACGTGCATTCCAAGACTGCTGTCCTGATGCAGTGAGCCAGGAATCAGACCACAGCCTCTGAAGCCAGGCTGCCTCAGCCCTAGCCCTCACCCCAAGCCAGGTGTCTGACAACCTCAGAAATGTACTTACCCAGCCTGGGCCACAGTTTCGTCCCTGCAAAGAACAGGAGTCATAGCCACTAACAACCACTTTCAGAACTGTCCTGACAAGGCAATGAATGGATTTGTGTAAAAGGCTCTGGAGGAGTGCACAGAGGAAGGGGCGCCTGCATGCTGCATCTTGCTATGACCTCTCTGAGGGCGAGCTGAAGAAGCCCATGCAGCGTTCCCTGCAGAAGGTGCTCTTCCCTAGCTGTGTTCTGTTACTAATCTCAATGATTAATGATGACTGCTTGCTGCTTACATTTTTTTTTTGTGAGTGAGGTTTTTCTCTGCCATGCAACAGATTTTTGAATCCCAAATGCATCAAGATTTTATTAGTGAAGTGTGATAACTTTGGTGTAGCGAATCTTCATAACTACACAGTATAGATACATGTGTATGTATTTGAAAGGAATGGTAGTGATGTTTCTTCTTATATATTTCCTTGCCTAATCATCATTTGAACTTCTGCAATGATAACTGTGATTGAGAAATTCACTTAACATTTGATTTACTCACTAAGTGCATGTGTATGGATATGTGCATATATATGTATATACACAAAAATATTTAGATAAGTATGTATTTGCTAAATCAGGAAATTTAGAAAATAATCACAAACGTAAAGTACATTTTTTACAATTCAGCCTACAAGGTAAAAATTGAGAAACCCAAACAAACATCGAATATTACTCCTATAATTCAGATTTTAAAAAAAAATCCAATTTTAGCCGGGCGTGGTGGCGCATGCCTGTAATCCCAGCACTCGGGGGGCTGAGGCAGGAGGATTGTCGTGAGTTCGAGACCAGCCTGAGCTACAAAGTGAGCTTAAGGCCAGCTTGAACTGCATAGTGAGACCCTGTCTCAAAAAGACAAAAAAAAAAAAAATCCAATTTTAGCTGGGGTTCTTAGCATGACCCTGTAACGTTGGTACTCTTGGCAGCTGAGGCAGGATATTTCCAAGTTCAAGTCCAGCTTAGACAATTTAGAAACTAAGCAAGACCATGTCTCACAAAAAAAAAAAAATTAATGGTTGGGAATACAGTTCAGTTATATAGCAGTTTTAATAGTAGGAGTAAGATTAATATAACATTAAGTTATATTATGTTATATTTATGTTATATTTAATCCAAAGATCTTGGATTCAATCTCCAATACCATAAAACAATATACTATTTTCATACGTTGTAGCCTTTTATCAAGTATGCATGTCTGTTTGAACACTTTCCTATGGAAAAAAAAATATATATATATGATTGGAATCATACATGTGTAGTTTTATGTGTTGCATTTTAGAAATTTTACTTTATGTTATATTTATTGTATTCCTACTGTTAAAACTGCTTCAAAGTACATTTCCATTATTGCCTATCATCTTACAGCATAGATATATCACAGTTCAGCTATTTCATTAACATTGAACATTTCGTTGTCTCTGCAGTTACTCATTGTGATAAATAATTCTGCAATGAACACACTTGTGCTGTAATCGTGGTTCCAATATCTGGTCATTTTTCCAGGTCACTACTCAAACTTTACATTGAGTTCCTTTTATGAACAATAAGAATTATGTGTTTGGTTTTCCATCATACAGGTAAATTTCCTCTCAAACTCATGTTACTTATTTGGAAGTGCTACAAATTTTCTTCTTGATATATAAGATCTGAATTATAACTAAGAAGAAAAATTAAGCCAGCAGTAAATGTAAAAATTAAATGATTATCAAAAAATCAACCCACATTACATTTAAACTATAAAACTATTCTTAGCTAATCATTTTTAAAGTCTAATGGTCAATGTGAGTTTTATTTCTCAAATTTACTGTTAATCCTGCTAAAAGCAGCAACAAAAATGCATAATAAGGCTTATTCATTTCTCTTTAGATGATTCACATTTAGTGGCAAGATTCAATTTTACCAAGAAGTAATTATTAGGTCTAATTTTTCAAAATAAGAATTATTTTTACAAAGAAGTAATTACTGAGGCTAATTTTTCCTGATTAACATATCACAATGTGACATACTCTCTAATCAGACAGCTATGACATACTTTAAGAAGGATACATGCTTTTCATTTTTCTAATAGGAGAGAATTCTGCATCCATCACCACTTTCTGACAGAGTCAGCACAGGCTGTTGGTCTGCAGCACCAGAAAGTTATCCACATCCAGTAGGAGAAGCTTGACCATAGCAGACGATGTGTTTGGATGGAAGTGAAACATGCTTTCTTAATAACTCATCAAAGGCTAAAAATTTCCCTTAACCTTTCTCCTTTAGTGCTTTACTATGTGTTGTCACAAATTAATTTCACTTATTAGAATGAAATCCAAGAAATTAGATGTTCATCAGGTGAATTATTTGGTCAACACAGGTGCAATCTGTCAATTATATTTATATTGTGCATACTATAGGGATGATTAATAGTATTCATGGTTCAATGACAAAATTAGATCAAATGTTAGGGGGAAATATGACTTCAAATTTCGACTGCCAGTCAATAGAGTAGAAATCATTTGTACCCAGATGAAGAGGTTTATAAGATCTGAAAGAAATCAATTCTGATTACTAGGCATAAAGAGAGTAAAGTTGCAAATCAAAGCTAGAACTACAATCCATGACATATTTCACAGTGTGGCTAGAATCTTGGGACATGCAGAGAAAGCCAGAGGAAAAAATATAAAAAGATACTCTTCATTCTTCCCCTAATTTTGATGACATTGTGAGGCAGTTCCACTTCTCACTGCGGCTGTCCTAGAGAACAGCCACTTGGTTAAATGACAGCTCCATGTACCAACACGAACAACACACCCGGCAGCCCGTGCGTTCCTCAGAACCTGCCTGATCGCATGGTAGTGTGCATCTTGATCCTTAGAGAGTTCAGTGACTGACAGTTAACTTTTCTCTTTTCTGTTTCATGCCAGTCTGAGACCTTTGGCTTGCAATCTGGAAGGGGCTGTGTTCCCTGCAACTGTAATTCTTTTGGGTCCAAATCATTCGACTGTGAAGAGAGCGGGCAGTGTTGGTGCCAGCCTGGAGTCGCAGGGAAGAAGTGTGACCACTGTGCTCGTGGCTTCTTCAACTTCCAAGAGGGAGGCTGCACAGGTGTGTGATATCAGAGTCCTTGGTGTGCATTCTCTGGTTTTGATGAGGTGGCACCTACAAAATTACATCTATTAAGGGAAACGAACATTGGCAGAAAAATGTGATGCAACCTTGCAACTTGAAACACTGCCTACCACAAAAACTATACCTGCAACTATGCAACAGAAGTGCCCTCTGCAGGTCCTGATCCTGGTGTCGCTCTCTGGCTGAGACCTTTCTTTGGCCTGTTTATCAGTGATTGTGCTGTTCTAGACCCCAATGTTCAGCTTTGGGGTGTGTGTGTGTGTGTGTGTGTGTGTGTGTGTGTGTGTGTGTGTGTGTGCACGCGCGCGTTATGCTAGGTTGTACTCTACTCCCAAGCTATTTCGATTTTTTCTAGTAGAAAATTGAAATAAAGATCAAGAAAATTATCTTTTGTCGTATGAAAATGTTTTTACCTCCAATTTTACTGCCTTAAAAACTGTGATGTCATGGGAAAGGAACAGTGTGCATCTGGAGAGTTAGTTCATAGGAAAATGCAGGTAGGTGTTTCTGACAGGAGTCCCAGTAGGGGTGTCCTAGGTTGTACACAAATCATGGAGCAGGACAACACCAATTAACAGGCTATAGGTGACGTGACGTAAAGTTGAACATTGTTAGTGTTGATGCATACACAACCAATTTAGAATCAATCCTATTGCAGCAGTCATGACGTTAGATCTCACCTTTGCTTACCAAACTCATTTATTGAATTTTAATGATGATCCTCTACTGTACTTTCACCGCCATGGTAAGATTTTAAAACATTATTATTGACCATAGAAAATCTATGTGAGAAGCAATTGGATTAATGTTTAAAGGTATTTAGAGAACCAGTGTCTTTCAGACTTCCCTCAGCACTTTAGATGTATGCTTCACATCACCAACTAGCCACTGTAAGTTATTCTGAATCTGGTTATTGTAGATCTTCTAAGAATCTTTATGCAATATTTAATTTTTTTTATTTTTTCATGTATTTGGTACAAGGTCTCACTATACAGCTCAGACTCACAAGTCCAATCTACGTAGTGAGACCCTGTAGACCTTTTGAAATACAGAAAAAAAAATTATAATCAAGAGTACAACTTGCACTAAACAGCTTGGATGTATGTAGTAAGCACAGCAAATAATACCTACTTTTATGACCTCGACTACTTGAGTTGGCCTCATTTTCTTCTGAAAATTCATCTGCTGCATTCGGATGGTAGCGATATCTACATCAGAGAGTTGTAAGAGTTGGTTGACTTAGTGATTAGAGTGATGCCTACATGTCAGTGTTGCACGTTTGTTAGCACTATCACCTTTACTCATATTAATAGCTGCAATAAATGCTGTCCTTTGGCAGGAGAAAAGTAAGTGATTCTTCTGATGTGCTTTCTGTTCATCTTGAAGATTCCACTAAAGATCCACTTAGAAGACTTTTGTTTGCTAACAACAATTCAGACTGTCTGGAGACACTTTTAGCACATAAATTTAAACACAGTGCTTACCATATTTCTTCTTAATGAATAGTATGTGTGAAATAAATTTCCTTAGCATCAGCAACAACAACTGACATTTAGTATTGATTCTGTGTCAAGTATTATGCCAAACATTCTCACAGCTGGTAGGAAGTGCTTTGAGCAATGATAATGGTGCTCTCTTAAAAAGTGATCTTAATCAAATATCCTGAATGTATTTGGTTAAAATGATTTAATTATCATAGAACTAATTAAAGGGGCTCTTATAACATTAGTCTTACATTTCAATTCAAACTTTATTCGATGTTTCTTCTCCTGCTTTCATTTCATTGAAATTAAAATCTGCACTAAAACACTCTCCTAGTCGCTGGGTCAATTGTAGATAAGAAGTGGTATGTGTTCCTTGTGAGGGTGGCTTTCATGGCCTTCTCAAAAGATGTTTTCCTCTTATTTTGTTTTTTTTTGGGGGGGGGTTGTTGTTGTTGGTTGGTCTTTGTCCTTTTGTGACAGGATCTTACTATTCAGTTCAGGCTGGCCTTGAGCTCACTTTGTAGCCAAGGCTGGTCTTGAACTTACAATCAATCTCCTGTCTCAACCTCCCTTAATGCTGGGACTCTAGGCATGTGCCATCATACCTGGCTTTGTTTTGCAACTTTTGACAAAGTGAAATAGGTAGAGAACTTTGACTTTTTGCATTTCCTTCATACAGTGAAGAAAATGAAATACCTTTGAAAACTAAATCAGGTGATTATAAAGTTAATCTTGCTTTGTATAACAGTCTCACTGTGTAGTGTAGGCTAGCTGTGAACTCGCCATGTAGTGCAGGCTGACCTTGAACGTGTGGGGATCTTCCTGCCTCCACCTCCTGAGTGCAGGGATTAGAGGCATGTGCCACCAGGCCCCCCTAAATGTACATTCATACCTAGAAAGTCTCTGCAACTCAACTATTTTAAATATTTGTGAGGAATATTCCAGTAGATGTCATTAATAACCATATATGTGATACACTAAATTTAAGACACTGATTAAGCTTATTGGTTTATTCCCAGTCAATGTTATCAGGAAAGAAAAATTAATCTTTATATCATAGAAAAATATTCATGAACTTAAATATATATATAAAAAATTGTAAGACTTTATAGTACCTTGGTATCTGATACTAGAGTCAATAAATAATATGTTAACAGCAGCTCTCGCTTAGGCTTACTAGGAAAGAGGAATATGATTTAACTTTTGAAATTATTAAATGACTTTGAATGCACATTAATTGAACACTTGCTTTGCAAAATCCTGCTCCATGATATGGAGCTAAATGAGTTAAGGTGTTTTCCCTTCCAGTGGAATATGGAAAAATGACCTAAATCGCCACCACCACAATGATGAATATTTATGTTACGTGCAACACTATGTGACCTTCCACTGTTTTCTCTCTCTCCTCTGTGAAGCCTGTGACTGTGCCCATCTGGGTAACAACTGCGATGCCCAGACTGGCCAGTGCATCTGTCCTCCCAACACCGTTGGAGAGAGGTGCTCTGAGTGTGCGCCCCACACCTGGGGCCACAGCATTGTCACCGGCTGCCAGGTGAGTCAGTCGCGCTTTTCATCTCATAATTTTGTGTAGATATTTTAATAATTTTTTTGAAATTTATAATTATAATTATATTGCTCTATAATTGGACATTATGAAATCCACATTATACCTGATCATAATGTAGAGCTAACAGAAGGCATTGTAGATATTGGTCAGTTCTTCCAGAGATAAATAAGTGTACATTTGTGCCACTATATCCATGACAACTAAAAAATGGAGGGCAAATAAAGGAACCAAATATGTAATAAGACCAGGAATCACATTTTACATTTAGATACACATAATCAAGTATTAATTTAGAACGTAAGACAATGAAAGATTAAAGGAATTTGTCAAAATCTAAAGAAATTGTCTCCAAATTGACTAGTTTGAGCTTTTAGAATACAGATGAAAGCATCCTCCAGAGTCATATCATTAGCAAATGTTAGTTTAGAAAAATCGTCTTTGTTTTCCTATAAATAAGCCATGGAAACTGGCATGATCTGACTTGTGTTCAGAGAAATGTACGTAGCATTAGCAGGACAGGAAATGTGATGAAACTGTTAGAGGAGTACTACGGAGGGCGGCCAGGCGGGAGGGCCCACTCCATACACGGCTCTGTTGCAGGGCCCTAGAATAACAGGAACTCATTGGTTTGCCCATGAAGGGATCACCTTAATGTCCTGCTTTGAAATAGAGTAAAGAATGAGTGATACAAGGCCATTAGAACCAGCGGAATTAGAAAAGGCGCAAGTTCAGGGTGGGGAAGAGTTCAGGGTTTATCAGCTCTTAGAGCAATATTATTTAAATAAAATAAATTCACTCATTCAAAGTGAAGAATTTGGACAGTAAGTGTTATCATGGAGCCATTCTTTATAATCAGCTCCCCTCATGCAATGGCTGTCTTGCCTTCTACATTGCAATTGTCATTTCTACAAATTGATAGAAATGAAATCATGCCTTCATGTTACTGTTTGGATGGATTTATTGTTTGGAGAAAGACGAAATGCTTGGTTTTTCATTTCCAGTATACCTTGGCTGTTTTACATACTTTACATTTGCACATAAATTTTCAATTCAGCTTCCCAATTTCTACACCAGAAAGCCTGTTCTGATTGGGGTGACACTGAGTCCGTGGATCAATTTGGGAAAAAGTGGTATCATAAGAATACTGGATCATCCAGCGTATGGAGCTGGCATAAGTTTTCATTTATTTAAATCTTTCTAATTTTTCTCATGCTTTGTAGTGCTTGATACCTAGGCATCTACCATTGTTGTTGATGCCTGAAAGGTAAATGATCCTTGGTGGCTGCTAGAAGGCAAAAATACATTTCTATATTTTAAACATTCTATACAGTAATTTTGATGAACAGGCAGCTCAATTTTTTTAGCTTCATTAAGTCTTTTTACATGTACTTGTCACCTATAAAAATCATATATTTCTTCTTTTCCAATCTGTGTAACTTTAGTTTTCTGTCTTCTTTCTGTAAAATACTTACTAGGAAGTATAGGAACAAACATCCTCGCTATATTTTCATGTAAATTTGAAGCAGTCAATCTTTTCCAAATGAGAATGTCATTACTTATGTTTTTTTTTTCTATAGACACCCATTAATAGTTCATAGAAGTTCCCTAAAATCACTAGTTTGCAAAGAACTTTAATCAATAAATTACATTCATTTTTGTTGCATCCCTCATCTGCTTCTTTGGCTATGATTCTGTTATTTTTAAAATTGTCACTGTGATGAATAATATTCATTGATTTTCAAATGTTCATGTCTTGCAGAACTCCTCAGGCAATTTTTACTTCATCTGAGGGATTATTGTTTTTTAGTTTTTTAACTGTGTTGGATTTTGCTTGTTCGCATTTTGGTATCTGTATTCATAGGGAACATTGATCCATTTCTTCGTGTAGTGTTTTATGATGCTAGCATTCGTGTACTGCTACACTTATGAATGGTTGGTTAAGGGCTACCTTCTCCCAGTTGATAGAAGAGTTTGAATAATCAATAGAACAGAAAAGAAATACTTGAGAAGACTCCAAAACTAGTTCGTTTGCAAAAAAACAAGTCAATAAAGTTGACATTTTCCACAAAGATCTCTCAACGCAAAGAAGAAATAATCAAAATCATAAATAGAAGACATCACTATCTAGTACCATGTATAGATATTAAAAGAATATGATAATAACAATCAATTTTTCATTAACAGGTTGCATTACATAATCCATTTTTCTTTTGCTTACTTTGATTTTTTTCTGAGTTTTTCTAATTACTGTAATTGGTACAGTTGAAAATAATATATACTCTGGAATCAGTGGGTAGATTATTTCATGAAAGTTAGTGCTTCCTACTGTCCATTCATTTTCTCAGTAGTGAACTAAATTTTGATTTTGTTTTTTTAGTTCTCCTATGCTTCAATTTATGCATTTCAGAGCAGCGATGGGAGTGCATGCATATTAATGATGTCCTTCTGAAAAGTCTAATGGAAACACATCCTTCCATCCCTGGTCACAGTCCTCATTCCAATTCTTATTTTTGTCTCATGTTCATGTAGCACTCTCAGTGTTCTATGGTTCGGTAGTTGTGTGGCAAAGTTTTCCTTAAAATTTACATGTTCCATCTTTCTTTTTAAAATTGTATGTGTTTTGGATAGGTGATATAGTTTTAAATGTTTTTTATTCAGTCTTGATACTTTGGTCTCTTAATTGCAGTATTTAAATCATGTGTACTTAACATAATGACCTGTTTTGGTGAGACCACATTTTTCTGCTGGCTTTTTGCTTAACTATCTGCTATACATTTTTTTTCATTTCCTACATTCCTTTGGATAAAATAATTTTTATGAGTTTCATCACTTTTAGATTATTTTGTATGCCAGTTTTACATAATTAGTGTTTCTTTAGGCATATTCATTTCCAAATTTTCAGAATGTACTTCAAAATAATATTAGATTATTTTACATTTTTCATAAGAAACTTACGATGGCGGCCAGGGAGATGGCTCAACAGAATAAGTGCTTCCCTTGTAAGCACAAGAGCCTGAGTTCAATCCCCGGTTTCCCAAAAGAAAAAACAAACTTACAATGGTAAATTTCCAATTTCCATTCTTATTGTTTGCTCTGCTGTTATATGTTTTAGTTTTTCATGTTTTATATGTTACAATAAAATTTTAAGATTTTAATTTAAATATTTACATTTTTAAAGTTGAAATATATATATATATATATTCCAAATTTTCATTTCATACCATTTCTTTCTTCTAATAACTAACTTTCTAATTTATATTATTTTTGCTTCTAGTATTTCTGGTCTACAGAGAGTAATTCTTCCCTTTTTGTGGTTCCATTAAAGTCTTTATCTTTCCTTTGTTTTTCAAATATATTTTTGATGAGTATATAATATAAAAACCAACTTTCATCTATGTGATGAACTATCTTTTGGAGTTTTCCTGTTTATTTTAATGATTATTTGGATCATTTGCCTCTGTTAAATTATAATTTTTATTAGCTTTGGAAAAATATTTTTCTCCTTATATCTGTACATTTATTTCTACATTTTACCTCAGGGACTGTTAGTGGTTTTCACTATATATACGTTATGCTACTTGAAGTTTTTCCACATCTTATGAAGTTCCTATTTATTTTGGCTTAATTTTTCCTTATGTTATCATTTTTTATAGCTTTTATTTTTATGTGTAAAACTTCACTGATTTTTACCTACAGTGTCTAATCTGTTGTTAATAACTAGGATATTTTTGGTTTAAATGTTATATATTTTATTTAATGAATTTTAGCTTCAATCTGTTTCTGTCTTTCATTTATTCATTATCTTCACTTTTTTACTCATCATTGAAAAAAAAATTAGTATTTATAAATAGTAACATTTCTAAGGTAAATGCTGATTCCAACATTTCTTTCAGAATTATTTCTACCAGTTTATTTTTCTCCTGTTAGAACCATATCTACCTGATTATTTATGTGCCTGGTAATTTACTGGATGCTAGACGTTGTCCTTTTTTTTTTTTAAATAAGATTTGTTGTATTCTTTCTATAGTTTTTCTTTGTTTTAAGGAGAGCATAGTAGTAACTGATGTGACATTAGACTCAGTGGACGTTTCGAACACCACCATGTCAGGTACTCAAGCGTGGTTTTGGGTTACACATTGTTATCCCCATGTAGTTGCTTAGATCGCAGATAACAGCACACAGAGCTAGAAAGGTGAAGATTTGACCCACTGACTGCTATTTTCAAAAGACTGATGGAGATTTTTAGTACGATAATCTCAGCCATCCGTATATATACTTGCATGTTTTTCCCCTCTTCTTTCTTACCGTTTCTCTTTTGTCTCCTTTTCGTTGTTTAATCCTTAAGCTCCATTTCTTTCTGTTTTACTATATCTGTTATATTTATCAGGTTTTACTTCTTCTTTCAGGTTCTTACATGAAGGAGACAATATGATATTTTTGAATTCTCCTGTATTTATGATGCTGATTACTTCTTCATTCTGTTGAGGGATCTTTGTGGAAAATGTCAACTTTATTAACAGGTTTTTTTTGTTCTTTGTTTTTTTTTTCAAAAGAACTAATTTTGGAGTTTTCTCAAGTATTTCTTTTATGTTTCATTGATTATTCAAATATGTTACGCATGTGGGTCTGGTTCATTTCACTCATGAGTACAGCCGCTAGCTGCACCCACCTGTAATATCGAACCCAGGGCCTCTGTATGCTGGGCAAGAGTCCTGCCAATGAGTAACATTCACACTCTGTTGGGTTCCCTTAAAGAGGGTTGAATTCTGTCAGTCACACAGTTCGTTATTCATAAACAACTGAGATCTCTTTAAGGCTTGCCGTTATGCTCTGTCAGACAAGGCACAAAGAAAACTGCGCTTCTGTGCACTGGCAAGCCGCACTCCTGAGGTGTGGCTATTCTGAGAACACTAGTGGGCTCCTTGTTACGTCTCTCCATGCTGACTTCAGGAATATAAATATCCCAACATTTCTTTGAGGTCCGGGGCTACTTGATATTTTATTTTCACCAACTCCATAGAATGTAATCTTGTATACACATATTAGTATTCAGCGAGAGACTTCATGGCTCCTTCGACATGATTTCACTTTCAAACTTTGTTTTTGTTTTTAACCACTCACCTCTGTTTGCTCCCATGAGCTACAGTGCCTTTATTTTCTCCAAACTCCATGCTTTATCTGTCAACAGAGCTCTAGTGCTGGGCTCTTTTTGGTTTCCCCCATCTTGTGTCATAGGCTAGAAATTGTCTCTCACAATCCTGTGTTTTCTGTTATCCAAGGTCTGGAAAACTATTTTTATTTGATTTTGTATTCTGTTCTGTACTTCATTTTGCTTTCAGATTTAGAACTAAAAAAGACTTTATTAAGGGTAAGAGGATGCCAATACAAAATCAAAAGCTTAGGTAGCATTTAATGAACCTCCCACTCTCTGTCCAGGGAGAGCTGGATGTTATTTGTCCATTTCCTATAGGCCCTGATCTGCTCATGATGTCTTTATACGAGGGGCAACTGAGGGGCAGATTCCTTAAGTGGCCCTTTAGGAGAGCTCTCATGAGGGCAGGAGTGAATGTTCACGTCACCTACTTCTCCTTCTGCTTCGTGTCTACTACAAAGTAGTCTTTGCCTGCAATGGCGAGGCCTGCGATTAGCAAAATGAAGTTCTGGAAGCCCACTTTGCCCTCTTGGTGCTGGTCCGGGTCCTTCAGGATTTTGTCCACAGCCAGAGGGTCTTTTTGATTTTCCAAAAATCCAGGCAAGTCCTTTTCCACAAGTACTCTCAGGTCCTCCTTTGTTAAGTACCATTTGTCTGCAACAGATTTGTGGAATGTAAATACCATGGTTTCCATGGTGTGTCCCATATGGAAGGGCATCTTGGTGAGAATTAGGATTGATCCTAAAAAAAACAAGATTGGTAAAAATAAAACAGGCATGAAACCAAAGACAAAGCTGAACAGTTATAGATATGAATATAATTTTTATATCCAGAATCAAACTCATGACCTCACACTTGCTAGGCAGGCACTGCCTGAGCTGTATCTCTGGCTCAGTTATGTACTCTAACTGAAATCACTCTCTGTTCCAGTAATTGCATGAGAAAGACTCCAACTTCTAGAGCTTTTAGCAAAAAATTGTATTATATATACAAATAAAGAGCAAATTGTATTGCAAGATAAAGTTCAAAAGAAAGCCTCACAAATCAAGATTGTTTGTGAAACTAAATATCCGAAGCCCACATGGCTTGGTTCTCCTGGGGTTCTGCTCCATGGATTGCTTTTTTCCTGCATGTTCTCCCAGCATTCCACGCTTCTCGCAGTGCACATTGCTTAAGTCATAGCGTCATGTCTGTGTAGTTACTGCTGTTTATCCACTAGACATAGGTTGCATCACCATAGAGCTTAAAATGCTACATTAAGTAAGGAAGTCAAATGAGCTTGTCAACACTTTAATCTTTGAAATAAAAAGTACTGAAAAGCCCTAACTACCCACTTCCTTTCATGAAAAGACAGAAAAAAATACAATCTTTTCTTTATAATTCACATAGCATCATGGTTTTTGGATAATCATCTATTTTCTTAAATGCAGGAAACAATCTTAATGTTTGTGTTTACTGATCTTCCCCGAGAGGCTGAACTAAAATAGTTCAAAAGCCGGTAATAGCCAAGTCATTCATATGGGTTAATAGAAGCATGCCATCATTAGGATTAAAATTTCAAGATCTCTTCCACACAGTTGAGGTAATGGTTATCGTTTTTCTTCCCTCCATAGGCTTGCAACTGCAGCGCAGTGGGGTCCCTGAGTTTCCAGTGCGACACACACACAGGCCGGTGTGACTGCCGTCCACAGTTCTCTGGAGCGCAATGTACTACCTGCACACCGGGTCACTGGAACTATCCTCACTGCGTTCTCTGTGACTGCTTCCTGCCGGGGACAGAGGCTGCGACCTGTGACTCAGACACTAAGACATGCTCCTGTAGGGATCAAACCGGGCAGTGCAGCTGCAAGGTACCCGCTGCCCAAATGCCACCTGGCGAAGCCTCGCTTGAGTCTGATTCCATTACTAAGTTTTTGTTTCACCCAGTGTTCGTTGCTCCTGCTTTGTCAGCCTACACAAACAAAAGCTCATTGCTCGACACAGTTTTCACTGATATATGTTCATAGGCGTGCAAATGAAATAAGCTCGGCTTGTTAAGAACTTATTTTCAACCCAAACCTAACATCTCTCTAAAACATATCAGAAGATATATTTTCCACAGTGCAGTCAAATTGTTTTGCTTTATATATTCCCTTTGTTAAACAAGAAAAATCTGAGGACTAGGGCAGGGAAATCTATTGTTTTAACTGCTATCAGAGAAAATCACAGCTAAACAATAAAGCTTGTGAAAAACCATTTCTCCCAAAACCAACCTACAATCACTACACACTGAAAAATATAATTACTGCTATGGACATTCGCTAAAATTTCATAAAATTTCAGCACATGTGAATACTGACTTACAAACCGTAACTATTGGCAAATGTCAGCCCTCATTAATATCACTAAATGGTGTAGAAAAGCAGTCAATTAAGAAGGATGTGAGGGATTTGCCCCACTTACACATTTCTGAACCAGAACAAATGCAGTTAAAACTGTGTCACAGATATGTTTTTAATACAAAATGTATGCAGAGAGGAGAAGAGGAAAAAGAAAGACAAAATCTAGAGAGTGGTTTTTAATAGTCTTTCAGATTTAGGAAAATCATACTGGTGTGGAAAGCCCCAATCAAAGAAGAGGGCGATGCCACGTTATAACAACGATGTTACAATCATGTTTTTCTGGGCTGGCCAAATAGCTCAGCGGATTACAGCTCCTGCTTAGGCAGATGCAGCAGCTGGGGTTTGATCCCCTGCCTGCCATGCCAGCCATGCCCCCAAGGCACGATGAGATGGTGATTGAGATTGGGCCTGGTGGTGCATACCTGTCAGCCCAGCACTTGGGAGGCTGAATGCAGGGGTTCACTACAAGTGCAGTCTACATAGTGAGACCGTGTAGACCTCGTACTAAGTACAAAAAAAATCATGTTCTTCTGTTTCATGCATTTTATATATACATTTATATATTACATTACATTATATTATATTATATTATATTATATTATATTATATTATATTATATTATATTATATTATATTATATTATATTATTACACAGATTAAGCTCCTGACTATTCATTTCTGTTTTTTACAATCTAGCATAGTACCACTATCTAACAATATTTTTTATTTGGCTTTTTTAATTCTCATGAGGGTTTCAATTGTTCACATCAAAATCAGAGCCAATGTATCATTTAGGTTTAAAAACAATATAAAATACCCTTAGCAATGAGCAGATTTATATACAAAAACACTTCTTGAAAAACCGTGAAACTCTGACAATGAGGTTAGCTACATCTGCCATTTGAGATGGGATTCCAGCATTTGGTGGTCTTGTTTGATTTAATGCAGCCATGTACCCCTCCTATTCATTTTCCCCCTAACTTTGCTGAGAACTCTATGGGGTCTCTTCTCTCGTCAGGTGAATGTGGAAGGCATCCGCTGTGACAGGTGCCAGCCAGGCAAATTTGGACTTGAGGCCAAGAACCCACGTGGCTGCAGCAGCTGCTACTGCTTTGGCATTACCAGTCAGTGCTCCGCAGCCAAAGGCTTCGTCCACAAGCAGGTGAGCGAGAAGCCCCCGAGCCAGTCGTGTTGCTCCCTGCTGGCATCTTTTAGGTGGGCCTAGGGGCAGGAGAAGATGGCACACACTAAAGAAGCCTTTCTCCTGTGCACACTCCGAAATAATAAAGGGGCAGTGTGCCATTAGGCAGTGGGAGGAAATGGCTTTTCTAATTCTTCCTTAAACATCGTTTAGTTTTTTGTTTATAAGAGAATGACACCAAGAGGGAATACGAAGCATTGTCAAGGAGAAATTATACTTTGGCATAGAGAGAAGCTGTTTTCTGTGGAAGGGAATGCAGCGCATGAATGTAGCTGTGCGCTAACACAGCGAGGACAGCTAGAACAGATTGCACATATCCCCAGCTAGCCCTAGGAGTCTGTCCGATTTTAGGCAGAAATAGTCTCGTTTTTT
>PVKA01011524.1:29425-60737 GCA_004027165.1 Ctenomys sociabilis | reverse complement strand
TTTTTTTTTTTTTTTTTTTTTTTTTTTTTTTTTTTTTTTTTTTTTTTTTTTTTTTGTCTTTTTGAGACAGGGTCTCACTATGCAGTCCAGGCTGGCCTTAAGCTCACTTTGTAGCTCAGGCTGGTCTCGAACTCACAACAATCCTCCTGCCTCAGCCTCCCAAGTGCTGGGATTACAGGCATGCGCCACCACGCCCGGCTTTCTATGAGTATATGACTCCCCAAATTATTTCTCAAATAATTCTGCCTTTTCAAATTGCCAGCCCACATTTCCAAACTAGCCAAAGATCCTTTATGTGATTATTTCTCTAAAATGTTAAATTATAAATGTTTAATACAAAACTTAGCTCTTTCACACTCTTACCTCTTCAATTTTTCCTGACATTTCCAGTTGCTATTGTGGTATTTCATTCCTTTAGCCACTTAGGATAAACAAAGAATGATCTTTAATTTTTCTCTTCTACTAGTGGCTACACTCAGGAATTGAAATCTGTTCATTTTGCTTTTAGACATGTCTAAAACCGGGCAGGTTTTAGACATGTCTAAAAGCAAAATGTCCCTTTTTTTTTTTTTTTTTGTATTTAGAACAGGGTGTACAGGGGATCTCACTGAGTAAATCAGACTTGTAGTGATCCTCCTGTTTAGAGCCTCCCAAGTGCCAGAATTACAGGTGCCTAGTCTCAATTGCCATCTCAGCATGCCCTGGGGACGGGGCCAGCATGGTAGGGTGGGGAATCAATTCCAGACCCCTGTCTGCCTAAGCAGATGCTTCAATCCACTGAGCTGTTTGGCTGGCCCTAGATGTGTCTCTTACATTTTTCTCCTTTTTTCTATTCTGTCATTATTATTTCTGAGTAATTGCAATGTGCACTGATAGGTCCCTATGTATCCAACCTATAGTATTCCCTAACTTGTCCTTTGCTGTACACCATGGATTTGCCTTAGTGCAATAACCATTTAAATGACTATTATCACAGAATAATAAATTTGCAGAATAAAGTCTAAATGTCTCAGGATCTTGCTTTAAGCCTTCTTTTCAAGCTCATCTACTCTCATATTAGTTTCTTTCTCTGCACGCTGATTATAGCACGTTATATTCTTCTGGGTAATCATGGTAATGTATTGTTTCATGAAACTTTGATTATAAGCTTTATGAGATAATACATGTGAGGTCACATTTTAAATATTAATCAACATCGCCTTTTGGTTTTAAAGGCAGTAGGGCAGACTAAAATCTAAATAAAGAGGACAAGGATTCAAAACCTGCAATAACCAAATATTTTTTAATGAGTGGGGAAGTATAACTGATATATCCCTTCAACGAAATACTTGATAACAAAAAGAAATGAAATACTAAGACACAGTGTAATATGAATAAACTATGAAACATGCTAAATTACCAAAGCCAGGTACAAAAGACCATATATTGTATCTCATTTAGATGAGATATGTTCAGAATAAGCAGATATATAAAAACAAAAAGACAATTTGTGGTTGCTTATGCTTAGAGTACAAAGAGTAGAGGGTGACAGATAAATGGTATTAGGTTTATATTTGAGATAAAATTATTCTAAAATTGTTTATGGCAGTCATCACACAATTACATGAATATACTAAAATTCCCTGAATTGTACCTTTTAAATGGGTGTGATATGTGAACTGTATCTCAATAAAGCTACTAAAGAAAATGGGGATAATAGCATAAAAATCATGACCACTAACTTTGACGCAGCATTTGAAGCTGGTACTACAAAAGAGGTAGGTAATCAAGTTTGGGTTTTTATTCTTGAGCTTAGACTTGCATAAAATAATTGGAAGTCATGTGTGAATTTTTCAGCTCAATGTCTATCATAAATATAAATACACGTAAAGGGAAAAAAGAATTTCTGGTTTGCAATAACAGCTCAACTATTCTCCAACATTCAAAATTTAGGGAATAAAAGAGGCAAATCAGTACCTGTAGATACCAAACAGGAGAATGTATTAACTGCTACCACTTACAGAGCATTTACTGTGTATCAGACACCACCTAACTTTGGATTTGGAGCCAGAGACTTTAGCTGTAGAATCTGTGTTCTTAAGAAATGGAATACATAATGCAATCCCTATGAAAATGCCACCAACATACTTCACAGACCTAGACAAATCATTCCTAAAATTTATTTGGAAGCAGAAAAGACCTAGAATAGCAAAGGCGATCCTGGGCAACAAAGGTAAAGCAGGAGGCATTACAATCCCTGACTTGAAATTATACTACAAATCTATAAAATCAGCATGGTATTAGCAAACAAATAGACCCAAGGATCAATGAAATAGGTTAGAAGATGCAGATACAACTACAAACACATTCAGCCATCTTATCTTTGACAAAGGGGCCAAACATGTTTATTGGAAGAAAGACAAATGGTGCTGGAAAAACTGGCTCTCTATATACCAAAAATTAAGAAATGGACTATACTGGGGTTGTTTGTACTTCCCTTTTCCATTTGTTGCTCTTTTAAACAAAGGAACTTCCCAGAAATAATTTACAATTAATGAATAATGGATTTTACTGCTGCTTTCATAAGAAGAAATATTTTTATTTGGCTGATACTAACTCATAAAAAGATGATCATAGACCATCCATGCATACTTGCTATTATTTCATTTTATTGGTTTTAAATCTCAAACATTTTTAATACTGTAAACATGACACACATTCTGATTGTTAAGCATGGTTTTTTATTTCCAGAAAGAAATAGCCCACCCCCCTTCAAAAGCAAGAATATTTAATAGGAAGAGAGAAATGGGCAAAAAAATTTCTACCACCAAATAAAGTGACAGGACAAAAATGACTTCAGTATTCTTCCAGTTTGCAAATGTTTTCCATTTACTTTGAAAGCACATTTTACTGACATATTCTTTCCCCACCTCTTACTTTTTTGAAGGGCAAGGAATGCTAGCATTTCAGACTATTTGTACGTTTATTTATTTGCATTGTTTTCTGAAAATTCTGCCCCAGAAGATACCCCATTAATAAAGTACAAAATGAGTCTGTCTTTTTTTTTCTGCACAACAGCCTAGATGATACATCTCACAATCAAGCAGGAGTAGATGCTAGTTGTAGGACTGGAGGATATAATAGAATCTGGGACATAAGTCCTTAGGGGTTATTGGCTGTCTTGTCTGTAGGAACTGCTATTATCTCTGAATATCTCTCCTCTCCTTCCTTCAGCAAATAAGTCCCAATATCCTTTTTAACTGGGTGCGGTCATGTGATACAGTTCTGGACTCTAGGATATTGGCAGTGCAGTGGTACTGGGTGTGGATTCCTAGAAATACTCTTAAAGGATTTTTTTCTTTTTTTGGTCCCTTTCTTTTCCCATAGCTGGAGTTGGGATAAGCTTCTTGAAGCTTGTGTGACCATCTTGGATCCTGAAACAGAACCAAGTCACAGAGACGGTGAAGCAGCACTACACTGGAAGATGCCTGAGACCTCAGAACTTCACAGATATTTATAGTTCTAAGTCACTACCTTCATACTTTCTCACAGATGCAAATAACCTTATTTAAGCTACTGATGTTTGGTATTTTCTGGTTCTCATATCTGAACCTAGTTGTAACTGATGCAGAACTGAATAGCCCCAGAGGTATTCCTTGTTATGGGATTCCTTTCAAAATATTCATTTATGGCTTATAGAAATCTATAAGCTCCCTGAAACTATACATTAAATTTCAATCACTTTTCTGAGAGTAGAGAAATGACAACTTGTTTAACTCTTCAGAAACTCAGTTTCCTTATCTCTAATAAGAAGGCAGACATTCTCTCTGCAGGGATTGTTTCAGGCTTAGAATCTCTGTAAACTTCATAACAATGTGAACAGTGCCAAAGACAGGCATCCTCATTTCTAAAATTGTAGGTAACTTAATGAGATGCCATCTCAAAATGAAAAAGGGCATGGTACATAGCTCAGCACTCCCAGCACCATCATCACCCTCAAAAAGAAGACCCCAGATATTAGATTTAGGGCCCCCACTATGTAGCTTAGACTCAGTGATCTTCCTGTTTTCAGCCTCCCCGGTGATGGGATTACAGGCTTGTGCCACCACTCCCAGTTTCAGTGGCAGGCTCAGCGTTTCCAGGGCCAGGGTTTACCAACCATGTGGTACTGGGGATTGAACCTGGGTCCTTGCACTTGCCTAAACAGGCAGTTCTTAGTTTGCCAAGCTATCTCATTGTCCACTCAATGTGTCTTTTATGTAAGAAATTTTGTTTTTAATTTTGACATTCTAACGCCGGGCGTGGTGGCGCATGCCTGTAATCCCAGCACTCGGGAGGCTGAGGCAGGAGGATTGTTGTGAGTTCGAGACCAGCCTGAGCTACAAAGTGAGCTCGAGGCCAGCCTGAACAGCATAGTGAGACCCTGTCTCAAAAAGACAAAAAAAAAAAAAAAAAAAAAAAAAAAATTTGACATTCTATATCCTTAGCTCACCTTGTACAAACCTTAAATGATAAGAACTGCTGGTAAATATGGTAGGTCAACTTCCATGATAATTTCCCCCATACCAAACCCAAATCAATTGAACATAAATTAGTATTTATTTTTAAAATAATAATTTCATAAAATAATTTCTGAATGCTAAAGGTAAGCACTTCAAGGTCAGGTTGAGCTGAGTGGTGAGTGTGAATGCTCTGACCATACTTCTTACATACTGTAGCCCCTTCTGACTTCTCTTCCTTGCTCTTTAAATGACAATATTCATTATAAGGGTATAAATTCTTTGTTTTTGGGAGGCAAGGGAAATAGCTAAGTGGAATAAGTGCTTGCTTGGCAAACACAAGATCCTGAGTTTGATCCCTGGTACCACCAAAAACAAACACCCCCTCCCCCCCCAAAAAAAAAAACTTTCTTTTTTCTTATTTGGCACAGGGTCTCAGTATGCAGCTTGGACTTGCAGTGATCCTCCCCAGCACTGGGATTATAGGTGTGTGCTAGCATGCCCAGTCTTGGTGGCCGGCTCAGTGTGCCCTTGGGCACGGCCAGAGTGGCATGTGGTGCTGGGGATTGAAGCCTGGTCCCTGAGCCTGCCTAAGCAGGCTTAGATCTATCTTGCCGGTGGGTATAAAGTCTTTTTTTTTACATTTCTGCATCCATTTCTTTTCTCCATCCCAACTACTTCTCGAAGTTTATAGCCTTTATCATCTCTGAGATTCCTACTAGGTCTTCTCATTTTTGGTCTCTTGTTTCACCATTTTCCTTGTACCAGACCACTGCATTGATTATTCCAAGTCCAGATTATTGGATTATTAGATTGCAACAACTCTCAGGAAGTTCTCTTTCTCTAGTATCTCCATGTGTTCATATTAAAATCTTTATCTATCAGATCCATGTGCTTTAGAATTATGGGAAACTAGTTCACCAAGGCCTATCAAATAAAATATGAAGTCCGTATTCTAAGTGTAGTCAAGGAAACACAACACAGAACTTATGAATTCATAGAAATGTAGGTCCATGCCCTAGTTTTATCCCCCTACTTGTTTTCTAATATTGAGGAAATCAGTTAATTTTTTTTTTAAGCAGAATATACTTGAGGGAAAGAAAGCTCCTGTCCGAGAGAGGGACAAGAGGGGGACCCGAGTGGGTAGTTCCCTGAGTTAACTTTTAAGAAGCTGTTTTACTTTAGCTCTAAAGTAGAGATAATTATAGCTCCTTACTGATGTTACAGTGAAGACAGAAGTAATTTCACATAAATGATGAGTTTGGTTCCTTGTACACAGTAAGCAGTCAACAAACACATTACCTTTTTCCCCTCCTTGGAAATGATGCAGACAAAAAAGCCATTGACTGCACCTTATCACTCTTCTACTGATCTTATACTTTACTAACTTGTGCTAATCAAAACTGATTGACTAGAAATATTATGTGTATGCTTTATGTCTAGATGTCCCCCAAAGCCTCATGCAGTCATGGGATGAGCATCTAGAGTTCATGATTGACTTATGGTTCAAAGCTGAGTTAATGGTTTGAGTGCTACCCATCCTGGGGTGGGTAGCCTGCATACAATGTAAGGGAGGGAAAGAAGTTACTCTGTTCTTCCCTTTTTGCTGTTTCATGCAGCCCTCTGCCATGTGCCACCCTGCCTTGGAGCCAGCCTAGTATGGACTGATATCTCAACAAACTGTGAGCTAAATAAACCCTTCCTTTCTTAATTCTGGGCATCAGACATTTTGTCTCAGTAATGAGAGAAAAGGAACCAACACATTATGTTATGCCTTCTCAATTTCTGAAATTTTGCTCATATAGATACCAGCCCACCCCAGACTCATCTCTTGAAATTCTACTTATCCTTTAAGGATCCCCTCAATAGCAAAGCCTTGTCCTGATATTTCCAGTCAGTTGTCAACCCTGTGCTTAAAGATGCACATTCCAGGGCTCAGGAGATAGCTTAGTGGTTCAAGCACCTGCCTGGCAAGTACATGGACCCAAGTTCAATCCCTGGTACCCCATGCATGCTGGCCCTGCAACCCTGGGCAAGGGCACTCCCTGAAACCAGCATATGGTGGCACAAACCTGTAATCCCAGTGCTACAGAGGGTGAGATAGGAAGATTACTATGAGTCTGAACTGCACAGCAAGACCTTGAAAAACACACACACACACACACACACACACACACACACACACACACACCCCAATGTACATTCTTTCTGTACTTTCAATGGCATATCGAAGGTTACACATTGCTTTGCTTTGTGTGCTTGTTGTGTACTTTGAGAACAGAAATACAGCTCTCTCTCATAGCACCTAGCCCAGCTCCTTTCATCTGTAGTTAATGAGTTAAACTCTGAATTGTCATCCAGTGCTCTTTTAAATATATTACAAGATCCTTCTCCTTCAAACTTTTACAATACTATGAAGACAGAATGATTAAAACTGCATTCAGGGAATATTCTATTTTAGATTTCCTTTCTTTGTCCAGAAAAGGAGTTCAATGGCTTCTGGATATAAAACACTTTAGTAGTTGATCCAGCACCATTACCCATCATTCAGAAACATTTATTATTATGTCTATTTTGTACATGTGATTTTTCCCCCTTTTCCTTTACTTCCTAAGAATCTGGCTCAGCCATGTACTTCTCCACCCTAGCCCCAGCTTTTTTTCTTTTCTACATTTCAACAACAATGAATCTCATATCTGGCTTTGAGTATGTCTCCTAAGGATGATGGATAGAAGAAAAGCCTTCTGGGACACATTAGTACAGCTGCCAGTGGGCAGGAGGTGCTTATAAAATAAAAAGCTCAGGATTCTGGGAACATATGTGTAGCTATAAGTAAACCATCCAACACAGCTGAAAAGAAACACCCAGGAATACTTCTGTTCTTTTAAAGCTGTGTGTGGAAGAGCCAAATCATATTAGACTGCAAATAACTCTCAGAAGGTTCTCTTTCTCTAGCATCTCCATGTGTTAATATTATAACCTCTATCTATCAGGTCCATGTGCTTTAGAATTACAGGAAGCTAGTAAAATCAAGTTTAAAGCAGTAAAAGTCCAGCTTATAATTTAGTGGCTAATACCAAGTTCAACTGTCTGACTTGGAACATTTTATACATAATTATGAAAAAGAAAAGATACCTTCACAACTATAAGATTTAGTGAAACCTTAGTTCAATCTGTGGAAAAACAATAGATAACATATGATTAGAAAACTACTGAAGGCAACGAAATCATTGCTAAATTATAAACATTAAATAATAAAGTTATAAACTCATTTTCTAAAAATAAAAAGCTATATGAAAAAACTCTCATATCTCATAAGAACCAGAAGTGTATCTACAGAATCTATAAAACTGCCAATGTACTAAATAGTTATTGCATTTAAAAGGAAGCAATAGCCAAGAAAGGGATTATAATCATATAGGGGACAAGAAATGATCTTATGTATATTTTATGTGAATTGTGTGACACAGTACCTTGTCTAACCCAAGTATTGGGATTAATATTAGGGGACATCAATGATAGACTTAAAAAATGGCATGAAGTTTTTCTCTACATGCAGATAGTCTTTCTTTGGTGTACAGAGAAAAACCCCATCACCAGGTATTTGCAAAAGGAAAAGTGGGAAAAAATATTCTTTATAGTGAAGCAGCCTTTCTAGAGACCCTCTGGCAGTCAATCATACGCCAATAGGGAAGGAAGGCTGTTCTCCATGGTACAGACATTCAGAGTCAGACAAACAAGTAGCAGATTACAGTATTTAGTCAGTAATGACCATAAGTTCAGCTAACAGAGCTCAAGTGCAAAATAAGACCATTAAGAGCAACACACAATAGAGAACTCTTTGGTGATTGTTGTAGAGATCAAAATGATCCCCAATTCATACTCGTGTTGGTAAGATGTCACTGAATTCCACAGCTATAGCTGGATGGGTCAAGAGTACTGGACAGAAAACTGAATCAATTAGAAATATGCATCTACAAGGGAGGCTAGATTTCTATATGTGACTTTAAGAGTTTAGGGTCTTGTGTAGAAAAGGTGGTCTGAGAAGCAATGGGGGAAAGCCGGTTTGTTGGGAAAAAAAATACATCAAATATAAGGAAAGCAGAAAAAAATGATAATAAGTGAATACACTCCTGGGTTCTTATTTTGCATTTTGGACCCACATCCTTCTAACCCAGATATATCTTGCCTTTGGACTCAAGGATGCTCCAGTGTATCTTGATATTAACTCTCCCTATTGCTTTAGTTCACACCAATGAGGTATCTGTTACTTGCAACTGAAGAACTATAATTGACAGACTATTTCAGAGCTATGTGAAAGTGTCTCTTAGGGCATTCATTCCCTACCAGTGAAAGCATTCTATTTATTAATCATATGCTAAGCTAGCAGTCCTCAAAATTATGATAGCATTAACAAACTATATATACAAAAAAGTCCTTCTCAGGAAACAGGGACCCCTTGGTCTAACCAAGCAGGGATCAAGGTTCTTTTACCAATGAATAAAGATGTTGATGATGACAATAACGATCCTGACAGCCACCACCAGCTATCAACATATTGAGCCCGGAGTACATAAGGCATTATGCTGGATGTTTCACGTGTATTATCTCTACTCCATGTAATTCTTAATAATTTTATTTTGTTACAGTGTCTTGCTATGTAGTTCAAACTTACAGTGATCTTCTTGTCTCAGCCTCCCCAGGACTGGGACTGGGATTACAGGTGTGTACTGCCATGTCCGGTTATGGGGTCATCATGGCACAACCTGGGCTCTGGGGCTGGTATGGCATGTGGTACTGAGGACTGAACTTGGGTCCATATGCTTGCTAGGTAGGCACTTAAACCACTGAATTAGCTCCCTAATCCCCACTCTGTAATTTTTAGAGACAGAAGTCTATTAAAAAGGTTTGTGACAAACTGAACAACAAAGATGTCATTTAGGAAAATCCAGCCTTCTAGGAAGGCAGGTAGCCCAAAGAGGGTATTTAATATGGCAGATTTGCTGTCATTCCATATCTAACCATTGGTCATGTAGTCTGAAAAAATTTTAGCCATATTCTACCATTGATCAGATTTAGGAATGTGACTCATGCTAACAAAATTCACAAATATATCAGCCAGATTAATTTAGCATGAGATGTGTAACTACCAAATAGTATGAATTTTGATGCTGACCCGCTGAGTATATGATACTCTATAGATGGACTGCAATTGGAGCCAAACTATTAGAAGATTGTTTAGGTGGTTAAATGATTTAAATGTTAGACATTCAGATTTGACAGCAACTAAATTCAGTTCTCAAGATGGATTTAACTCTCAGGTAAATCATACATTTGGGCACATTTCACTGGATGCTGCCAGGAAAACCTCTGCTAATAAATGCTGGCAAGACCTTCCTAAGTCTCTAGACCTAACCTGCTCTTCTGAGGGAAAGTTTTTTTTTTTTTATTACATGTCCTAATAATCTGTCATGCCAGTCTAGGAGTACTACAATTTAAGGTTACTACATCTTTGGGCTAAACATTTCATGATGTTATAGTGTAAAGTAAAAGAATAATTTTATTCTTCTTTCCATATTCCCATTGAGGTAGCTTACTGTTATTCTTACAGATCATGTATAGTACTATCACCCCACTTTTCTCCTGTATGGAAGAAGGCATAAGTTTCAACTCAGAAAGAACATGGGTTTTATAGTCAGAAAGATGGGAAAAATTCTAACTCTCTCCCTTATTAATTTTATGATTTGAGGCAGTTAACTTTTGGCCTCAATTTCCCCACTTATAAAATGGAGATGGTGCCATCTTCTACAATAATTTTTTTATTCATTGTTCTCTCTTTTTTTTTGTCTTTTTGAGACAGGGTCTCACTATGCAGTTCAGGCTGGCCTTAAACTCACTTTGTAGCTCAGACTGGTCTCAAACTCACAACAATCCTCCTGCCTCAGCCTCCCAAGTGCTGGGATTACAGGCCTGCGCCACCACGTCCGGCTTTCATTGTTCTTTCAATGTGGTTTCACTTTGATTTTTATTAATAATTTTGTTGACTACTGCACTGAAGATAGCAATGTGTAATAGTAGGGTCATGCTTGGAATGCCTGTCATTCTGGTCTTCTAAATATGTACTGCTTGTCATGACATACTAATTACTGCTATACTGTCTCTCAAGTAAATATTTGTTTAAAAAAAAGGTAAAAAATGAAAACAAGGGATAAGAAAAAAAAAGTAATTTTGTTGACTTCTGAATTGGTTAAAATTTTTTAAAATTGTTTGTGCTTTTTCTCTTAATTTCTTATACATGTCTTTCTTTTTTTCTTTTTTCTTCCAATTTTACATGCATATATCTGGTAATATGAATAACTGGTTGGAATACAGCACTACGAATTACAAAAAATACCATGAATTCCACATTAATTTGTTAAGTGAAAATCTGTATCACTTATAATTTTTTCTGTTTTAATTCTAATTTATAGTCTGTTTAAAGAAAAACCCATAATACTCCATTTTGGATGGTAGAATTACTTTACCTTACAATTATTTTTATTTTACCTAGTAGATACCAATTTTATTGACTTATCAATATACTATTAACACAATTAAAATTTAAAACAAAAAGAATATAAACTGACAACAAAGTAAGATCCTTTTGCTGTTCATGAACACTACTTTCTGAATTTTTATTCAGAACCTATGGAAACTTTGATTTAACATTATGGACATGTTTCCCATTATTTTATTACAAAGTAAAATCCACAAGGTAACACAGGAACTTTGTTTATAAACTTCATTAACAGTCATGGAATGATGGAATACAAATATGCAAATCTTAAAGAGTACAGTATAACTAAACTCTGTAAGGTCAAATTTTTAAATGAACTGAATGCTCCTGAAGGAAAAAGTTAACCAAACTTAATTCTGTTTTTAGGACTAAGGCTAATGAGATTAATTTATCTTGCTTTTTAAGAACTAGTCATTTGTTTGAGGGACCAATGAGTTTGGCAGAATATTCAATGATCTCATCATGAGCCTGTGCAGTGTAATGTTATTAGACTGTGTGTTTACAATGGATGATACCACTGATGAATGGCTTACTGTATCTTGACATGGTTCAGTTTGGAAAACCACACTGCACTCATTAGTCCTATAAGATAGTGATGAACAATATGAACTACCAAAAAACCAGTATTTTTGAATACTGTCAAAAAGGAACAAAGACATTCATGTGTTTCCCTCCATTTAATATTTTTACAGAACAGCTTTATTTCACTAGAGACTGTAACAAGCATAATGACAAATTAGGTTTTTCTTAAGACACAGTTCTGGAGGAATACTAGACAAAAAAGTTATTATTTATTTATTTATATTTTAGGGAAGGGTCTACAGGGTATTCAGGGTCTCACTACTAAATCAGACTTGTAGTGATTTCTGTGTAGTCTCTCAAGTGCTGGGATAACAGGCACACGCCTCCATGCACAGTCTCCAAAAGTTATATACATAAATGAAATGTGAGAAATAGGGTGAAAAAGAACATAAAAGTTGTGCCATAAAGTGCTAGAAGGGTACTCTCATGCACAAACATGCTCCTCAAAAGAAGCTTCATGGAAAAGATGGCATTTTAGCTGTGGTGGTCAGAAGAGTGGGTAGAATTAACTGGCACAGAATGAAGATATTCAAAGAAGAGGAAGTAGGGTGTTACAACTAGGTTTCCAAATATGTCGGTTTAAACAGAATATAGACCATGTCTAAGTGACTGAAGCTTTTAAAAAAAGCCAACAGGGGTGAGAGTCTCTACACAGTGCTATTGAGGTCATCACAGAAAGGCGATAGAGCCACTCTTGATTTACTTCGGGGAACTATATAATTCACTTGTAAGACCTTAGAAGAATAGCTTGGAAGAAGGAGAGACTGAAGACTGGAATTCCATTTAGGTGTCTTTTTAATGAGTCAACCTTTATATATAGAGCAGGGGTAGAGACAGCTATTTAAATGTTTTAGCTATTAGGTACAACATCCCAAAACAATTGTGAAAGGTAGAAGATATCAAATCTAATGTTCAGCTGAAGAAATTGAAGTTCAAAGAGATTATGTCTGCATAAGGTTAGAGTCAGTAAAAGGAGGGGCCAGACTAAAGTCCACGTAATTTCTACTACACTGAATACATGAAGTGGATTACTTTCATGAGCTCACTACTTTCATGAGCTCACTGCAATTCAGAATCAGTTATTCAGTATTTATAGTTGTTCCTCTAGTGTAAACTTAGTGGCAGATGTATGTAGTAGAGGAATGATTTTGAAAATAGACAGAACCTCCATGAAAAAGAAAACAGGGAGCCACTTATACATTAAACGGTCCCAGAAATTTCCTTGCTAAGCTAAACAGAGCTCCAACATGTGGACACTGCATTGTCTCTCAATCTCCAAGAAAAAGCCTGAGTTCTGGTACTTTAAGTAGATAAGAATATGCTGCTGAACTAAACTTATAACTTATAACATATATTTTTTATTCTGAACAGAAGTTCCAAGGAAACAAAATAGTTTTCTTGGTCCTAAGTTTGTAATTCAGTTGTTTCTATTCACAGGGCCCACCAAGAATGACAGTGGTAGCTCAGAAAGATGGCATCAAGTCTCTCTGCAGCATGTTTGTTCTGTTTATTACTCCAGTTATTAATTCTGGATCAAGCTTTCTCTTTCAACTTTCAGACAATGCAACCCTGTCTTTCTCCCTAGGTAAGTATCCTATCTTACAATTTTATTTGTATTTTCAGTTCCTTATTAATTCAGTGAATTATGATACATAGTTAAGACCTTTCTGACACTGTTTTCTTAGATGCCAAATCCATGCTTCGGGCCCTGAGAGAATCCCAGAACTGGAGTTTTCCACCTGGTCTCCAGATTCTACTATAGTAATGTTGAACCTTTTAGAGCTTTCAATAATTAAAAAAAAACAAAACCCACTGTCATACATGTGCCATAGGTTTAGTTTTTTATCAGGTAACCTCAGTTTCTGCTTGATGTGGACCCTAAGAAAAGTCAACAGAGTAGTGGTAATTCTCATAGTAAAAACAAAACTTATAATGCATCAGCCACAGTTTTGCCAGTATTAATTCTTACAATCATGTTATTATTAATCATCATATTATTAACCCACTTTATTATTAAAAATATCCAATCCTGAAAAGTTAAGTTACTCATCTAATGTGACACTATTTGCAAGTGGTAGAGCCAGGATTAGAATGCTAACATACTGGCTATAGTTCATATCCTCCTCTCTACTATGTGCCCTGACTCTCTAATGGCAGTAAGATAGAAAACTTGGCATTACTTCCTTAGGTACCACATAAAATACACAATAATACCACTAATAATTATTAATGTAGACATTAACAGTTAGCTATAAATCTGAATCTAAAATCAATTGGAAAGATGTTCTTACATAAATTTGAAATTTTAATACATGAATATTTTCATGCTAAATGAAAAGATATAGATATTGTACAATTACAGAAGACTAAAGAAATACTGAATTCATAATCTAAGAATATTGCTAGAGGTCATAATCACAAATGTGATTTTGAAAAGAGGGAAACAAGTAATTAAGAAGATACTGTTGAAATCTTGGTAATTTTTATGTTCTTGAAGTTGGAAATATGTGTTGAAGAAACAAAGGGATTCCACTATGGCAGTTGAGAGGAAACAGTACTTGCACTTGATCTATGGCATTTACAGAGTGCAGTGGTGTGTTGGTTATTTTTCTCTCTTGCTGAGACAAAATATCCAATACCCAAAATCAAGGAAGAATAGGTTTATTTAGCTCACAGTGGGTGGAAGTTTCAGTCCATAATCAGCTGACTCCAAGGCAGGCTGGCATAGCAGAGGGGAAACAGTTTCGAGGCAGTGGAAGTAACAACAAGGAAAAGGGAGAGCAAGTCTCTTTTTCTTAAAGTGAAGACATGGTCTACTGCTGAGTTGCTTGGTTAAACTTCTAAACTCCTTAAGCTGACACAATAAATCAAACATTACAGAATACTAGAGTACAAACATTCACACATAGAGGCATGTCCTCTACATTCTAGGATGTAGAACTGGTGAGTTACTCAGGCTTTTCAACTTCTCAAGCCAACATAATAAATAAATCATAACAAGCGGCAAGAACAGATTCTAGAACTCTACAGGCTGAGTATGTTAGCACAGTGAATCATACCCAAAACCAACCCACTTACTAAAGGTATCTCTACTATAGTTGCAGTTTTCTATTCCACCAGATCCACAGCTAGTAACATAAAAAAAATAGTAATTATGAGAAAATAAGGCAACAAGATGCCTTTAAAAATGCGTAACTGCCCAAAAATAGATCCAGGAAATATTGAAGTAGATAAAAACTCACAAAACAAACAAACAAACGTGAAAATGACTGGAGATTAAAGAAACAAGCAGCCAAATAAAGCACTTTACTAAAATAATCACTCAATTTAAAGAAAATGTAAATTTGCAGCTGAAGAATTCACTAAGAATCAATTAATTTAAAGAAGAAACAAATTAAGCAGCAGAATCAATTCAAAAATGGAGGATAAAAGCTCACCTCAATAAAGAATTGGATGATATTAAAAGGAATCAAGCAGAAGTCCTAGAAATGAAATACTCAAAAGTATTGACAATAGGCATGAATAGACAGAAGATAAATGATCAAGATATGACAAAATTTATGTAGAAGATTATTTACTTAGATACTAAAAAAATCAAGAAAATATAATCATAAGATGATCCAAGTCCTCCTAGATAACTCTGAAAGAATAAATCTAAGGATTATTAGGTTTAAGGCAGAATGATAGAGACTAATGGCATAAAAATCTACATGTAGAAATGACTCCAGAAAAGCTTCCAAATCCAGATAATGAATTTGATATCCAGGTAAATGAAACATTTAGAGCCCCAAATATGTACGACAAAAACAAGTCTCTCCATAACACACCACAGTCAAAGTCCTAGAAATCTGAAAGAAAACTAAAAGCCATTAAGAGAAAAATGTCAGGCAACATAACAACACAATTCAATACAACTTTTAAGCCATAAAGGAAAGTAACTGCCAATCCAGATTATTGTATGCTATAACATTCAATTTCAAAACAGTTAGAGAAATGAAGACATATCTATTGACAAAGACAAACTAAAGAAATTCATGACCACCAAATCAGTACTGCAGAGAATTACAGAGGCATTGGGGTCCAGACCACCAAAGTGCCCAGATCACAAAAGAAATATTGTGAGAGTAGTTAAATAAAAGGGAAAAAAAATAGCACTAGAAATATAATACCATGACAGGAACCAATAAATATCTTATAATAATAACTCTCCATCTAAACAGTCTTAACCACAGAAACAAAAGACACAGACTGGCAGGTGATAAAAAACAAAAACACTCTTATATGTTATATGGAAGAAAAACACTTTATTGACGAAGAAATAAAAATGAAGAAAGTCAAAGGACAGAAACCAATATTCCACACAGTTAGAGCCTGAAAGCAAGCAGGAGTAGCTATTCTAATTTTTGAGGAAGTTGACTTAAGAACCGGTCAGAAGAGACTAAAAAGGTCACTACATATTAGTACAGGGAAAAAATATGAGGAAGAGGTAATAATTGTAAATATATATGAACTGTCCGAGCACTCAATATCATAAAAGAAAAACTTCTTGACATAAAAAGTAGATACCAATGTAATACAATAGAGGACTTTAATACTAACAAACATACTAACTAGACAAAAAAAAAATGAATAAGTACATAACAAAATAAATAAATGGGGGAGAGATACTGTAGTTTTAAATGGAGGTATTTTAAGTCCTCCATTAAACATAAAAAAACTCAGAAAAATCAAATCCCCAAAATTTAAGACTCACTCCCAATATGGGCTTCTGAAATGAACAGACACATCTATGATTCTGCTTCAGCAGAATTGGCACATAAATATATGAAAAGATGTTCCACATCACTGGTCATTTAAGAGATGTAAATTAAAACAAAACTGAGATTCCATCTCACCACAGAAAGAATGACTATCATCAAGAAATCAACAAATAACAAATGTTGGAGGTGCTGTGGGGAAAAAGGAATTATTTGCTACTGTTGTGGAAATGTAGGCTGGTATGACCACTGTGTACATCAGTGTGGCAATTCCTC
Source organism: Ctenomys sociabilis (assembly GCA_004027165.1). Classification (NCBI taxonomy): domain Eukaryota; kingdom Metazoa; phylum Chordata; class Mammalia; order Rodentia; family Ctenomyidae; genus Ctenomys; species Ctenomys sociabilis. The sequence continues at coordinate 44,088 of PVKA01011524.1, read as the reverse complement.
AAAGAACTAGTACTAGAGGTTCCATTCTACTCAACTATTCTTCTTGATATCTTTGCAAAGGAATTAAAAACATCATACCACAATGATATACACATACTCATGTTTCTAACAGCCAAGTCTGTAATAGCCGACTCTCGGAATGATCACAAATACCCATAGGAAGGGCTAGCGAAGGTGTATTTTTTAAAAAAATATAATGGAATATTACTTTACCATAAAGAAAGATATGTTTGAACACTTTTAGCTAAATGGATACAGCTTGAAGAAATACTCTTTAAGTGCAATAAATCAGACACACATATGTAAATACTACACGGTTTCTGAAGGGTGAGAAACCACAAGTGTAAATAAGGACCAAAATGTATACTACATATTATGAAATAGGAAGAAAATGTGCAAGTGGGGAAATGAATTAGGTATTAGGGAGGGAGAAAGGAAAGGAAAAGAAAAAAATCATGAGAAGGAAAATATAGAATCAAATCTTTTGTAAAAAAAGGAGGAGAGAGGTTGAAAGGAGGGAAGGGTATGGGGGAAAAGTTAACTCTTGTCATATACAAGTTCCAATTCCATATAACAAATGTGATAATTCTGTATACCTAAAATATGCCAATAAATGTAATTTCAAAAAATCTTTGAATCAAATGGCACTGGAAACACAATCTGAATCTGTGGGACAAATAAAAGCAGTTTTAAGATGAAAATTTGGACCAGGGAGATAGCTCAGTATAGTAAATGCTTGCCTGGCAAGTGCAAAGGCCTGAGTTCAATCACTGGTTCCATAAAAACAAACAAACATCCCCAGTGCTGCCCCCCCCCCACAAAAAAGAAAGAAAAATAAGATGATTCCAAATTAACCTCATGATATATCTCAAGGTCCTATAAAAACAACCACAATCTAAACCTAGAAGTAGTAGAAGAAAAGAAAGATCACAACACTAATGAATAAGGTTAAAACTAAGCAAACAACATAAGGGATCAAGGAATCAGAGTTTGTCTTTGCAGAGGATAAAGGAGATCACTAAAATCTCAGCCAATTTGCCAAAAAGGAAAAAAAAAATGCAAAATTACCATAGATACCACTGAAATTCAGGAGAATAAGAAACTACTTTTGAAAGCTTATATTTCAATAAATTGGAAAGTCTGGAAGAAATAGATAAATTCCTAGACACAAATGACTTAAATAGATTTAGCAGATATCTAATGTGTTTTAGTAGCAGAGTTTTATCAGAATAGGATTTTACCAGAACTTCAGAAAACTAATGCTAATAATGAATTGTATCAGAGCTTAACAGAAATTACATCAATATTCCTCAAACTCTTCAATGAAATTGAAAGGGAGGGAATGCCACAAAACTCAGTCTACAAAGCCAGAATTACTATTATATCAAAACTGGATAAGAACTCAACAGAAAAAGAAGGCAAACATCCTTGATGAACAGATGCAAAACCCCTCAGTAATATATAGTAATACCTGAGTTCATAAACACTTTTATTTCCAAACAGTTCAGTTCCCAAATCATAAAACATAGTAACTTCATAAACTCAGGTACTACTGTACTTGCAAAAAGAATTCAATAAATCATTGAAAAGAATATACATCCTGACTAAATTTTCTTCATTCGAAGAAGGATGGTATAATATAAACAAATGAATAAATACACCAAAAAGGGATAAAAATTACATGATCATATTGATACAAAAAATGCCTTTCACAAAATTTAACTTTCATTCATCACAAATTCCCTGAAGAAAAAAGATACAGAAACTCTATCTCAATTTAACAGAAGCCATTTCTATATCTGAGTTTTCTCTCTATAATCAGAAATGAGTTAATAATAACTATTTTTATTAGTCATCATTAACACATTACTTGAAACATCAGCCACAGAAACCATAGGAGAAAGAAAATAATAGAGAAACAAACAAATAGGAAAAGAAGAGGTCAACTTACAGTCATTTGTACAAGAGGTCAAGTTATCTTCGTTTGTAGATGATACCCTTTATACAGAAAATCAAAATACTATAGAAGATTCTTATAGCTAGGGAACAAATTCAGCAAAATAGGATACAAAATCTAAATAAAAAATCAATAGCATTTCTGTACATATATAATGAAATAAAGAAATTATTCTTCTCAGAAAACAATCCTACTCATAATAGCTTAAATTACTTAAGAATCAACCTGACCAAGGAGGTGAAAAACCCTTACAATGAAAATTATAGTATTTTGAAGAAAGAGGCTAAAGATGTTAATAATAGACAGATAATTCTGTTTCTGGATATGCCACATCAATATCATTAAAATGGCCATATTATTTCAAAAGCAAAATACAGGATTAATGCAATTCCTATTAAAGTACCAATAACATTCTTCACAGAACTAGAAAAATTTTTAAATTTATGTAGAACCAGAAGAGATCTAAGACAACCAAAGTGATCCCAGGCAACAAGAGCAAAGTAGGAGGTAGCACAGTCTCAGATTTCAAATTGTATTACAAGGCTACATTGAAAGACAGCATGGTATTGTCAGAAAAACAGACACATAGATCAATGAGATTAGATCAGAAGACACAGAAAAAAACCAAACACCTTAAGCCATTCTTCTTTGACAAAGGGCCATAAGCATATGTTGGAGAAAATACAGTCTTTTCAACAAATGGTGTCAGGAAAACTGGTTATCCACGTGTGAGAAGAACGAAACCATGCAGGAGGATATAACTCACTTTGTCCTAAAATAAAATCAAGATGTATTGAAGAGTTAAGATATACAAACACTGAAACTTCCAGAAGATAACCTATTGGAAAAACTTGAAGCCACAGGAACAGGCAAGAACTTAGTGAACATAACTCCAGTAGCATAACAAAACAAAACAAAATCTCCCAAAACCAGGAGTAAACAAAAGGTATTAAAAATCTATACAGCAACGGAGATAATAGAATGAAGAGACAATGTATAGAATGGAAAAAAAATTGTTGTAAATTCTCCTCCAGTGGAAGACAAATATCTAGAACATATAAAGAACTAAAAAAAAATGTACCCCCAAAACAAATGACTCAACAACAACAACAACAAAAAGGCAAGAAAAATCCTCACAAACAAAAAAGAGGAAAGAATTGAACTGAATAGTTTTCTCCAGAGTACCTACCACGAAACCATGTTAAGATTCTTTAGCTACTAGGGAAATGCAAATCAAAATAACTATGAGATTTTTCCTTTTTCCATTCAAAATAACCATTAATCATTAAGAATACAAATTGGGCTTGCCAGATAACTCATCAGATTAAAGTGCCAGCTTAAACAGATGCAGGGCACCAGGCTTCAATCCCCCATGTGCCATGCAGTCCCTGCCCAGCCAATGTGCTGAGATAGTGATTGAGACAAGGTATGGTGGCATGTGTCAATAATTCCAGCATTTGGGAGTCTGTAACCAGGAGGATCACTATGAATTGGAGACCCTGTAGACTCTGTAGACCCTGGACTAAATACATTAAAAAAAAAGAATACAAAACAAATCCTGGCAAAGGTGTGGAGAAAAAGGAACATTTCTACATTGCTGGAGGGGATGTCAACTAATACAACCACTATGGAAATCAGTGAGGAGATTCCTCAAAAAACTAAAAATAGGAATTCCATTTGAGTCACCTCTATCTCTCTTGTGTATATTCCCAAAAGAATTACAGTCATCATACAGTGATATGTGCATATTCATGTTTATAGTAGCTCAAGTTATAGAACCAACATTCCTACCAACAGATGAACAGATAAAGAAAATATGATAAATATACACAATAAAATTTATACAGCCTGGAGAATGAATTTACATCATTTGCTGGAAAATGGATGGACTATAAGCCCATCATGTTAAAAGAAATAAGCCAGATACAGAAAGCCAAGTATCACATCATTTATCTTGTATGACAAACTCAAAATATCAACAATGAAAAGGAGAGATGGTAGGAAACAGGCAGACTTTCTGGATATGAGGAAAGGGTTTTGGGGGAAAGAATAAAAGGAATGGGGAAGGGCTGCTTAAACATAATCAGGAAATATATATGAATTCTCCAAAATGAATGTAAGCATTATGTATTGCAAACATGTATTAATGAAAACAAATAATTATTTTCTAATAGCAAAAAGTAAAAAAAAGCAAGTAGTAAATAGTAAATGCATAATTTTGGACAGCCATATAAGAGCTATGAAGAAAGGAAGTGAGGTTAATGCAACACAGAATAGTGGCTAGCCAGGATGTGACATATGAGATGGTGTCTAAATGCAAAAATGGGGAGTGGTAATAATGTTCAAAGAAAGGGATGACTGGGACAATGACTTTAGTAGCATGCTCAATGAGAAAAGAGGATGACAATGTGGATGCACACAGTGAAAAGGTGACTCAAGTGAGTTCTACTCAAGTATAAGCAGAAGTGACTGGAATGCTCTTTCAAGTATTAGAAGAGATAACAGAGAGTATAAATTGAGACCAGTGTCATATGACCCATTTAAAAAATGATCACTATAGCTGCAGTTTAGCTGCAATTAAGTAGAAACAGTCAAGAACTGAAGCACAGAGACTGACCAGGAAAATACTGTTGTAGGAACAAACGATGACAGCTTGTCCTCAAGCTTTGCTAGTAGAAACAGAGTGAAAATATGGAATAGGGACTTAGAGGTAGCAATGACAAGACCTGATGATAGGATGAATATGCAGAATTTAGGGAAGAAAACAATCAGAATGACTCCTGGATTTTGAGTGGATAATTATTGGATCAGTAATAGGTGAAAAGACTAAAAGGGAAACAAATTTGAGGAGAGATTCAGATAAGTAGAATGTTAATAATGATAATGATAATATAATGATATCCACAATGACATTTGCATTAAATTCTGGTACGTTACAAAATCATAGAGAATTTAATTACTAGTTAGAAAATTTTTCTTGTTTTAAAAATCAGCCTGTGTCAGGCCTAAGACATTTTCAGCTCCAAAAATTAAACTTAAAATTATCAAATCCTGGCTTTACATGAGGCCAATATTATTTTATAAAGCACTTCTAGCAACTTTGAAGAGTCTAAAAACAAAGTAGGCACTTTTAAATATGTGGTGAACTGAAATACAGCTGCTTATCCCATCAGTGTACAGTTAGAGATCTTGGTAACCTAACTACATCAGGGTGAAGAGTAGGAGTCAGAATATTTGAATTGTCATCAATCTTAAATTTGAATTACACTATTCCTTTCCTTTAAATTTCTACTGTACATACATCTGTAATACAGTACAGATGTATTTCTCTGTGGTATTACTGATATAAAAAGTATTCTCTAATCATTGTTCTTAATGGTCACTACTTTCTCATGCTTTTATTTTAAACTTAATCATTACATACCTGTAGCACATCACCTAGGTCTGCTGTGCTAATATCTGGGTCCTCTGTAGTGTTGAAAGGCACAGGAGTTATTCGTACAAGAGTGAGCACTCTAGGTTCTGGATACCTCCATAACATCATTCCTGGGCTATCTTCAGTTTCATTGTAAAACAAGACTTCATAAACACCAGGCAGTTTCAGCGGTTCTGTCAAATGACAATATAATCACATGTTTTTCTTCCTGCAAAAGTAATTTTTTATTTATTTATGTATTTATTTATTTATTATTTTGGGGCACCAGGGATCAAACTCAGGTCCTTGTGCTTGCCAGGCAAGCACTTATTCCACTGAGCTATCTCCCGAGCCCTCAACCATATGCTTTAAGGCAACATGTAATATGTTATCCGTAAATGGTCATACAGACTCCCATTGGATGTGATTCCCATATTTTGGGTGGCTGTGGCCAGGAGGATCACAAGTTTGAAGCCTGTTGGGCAACTTAACAAGACCCTGCCTGAAAATGAAAGAAAGAACTGAATATAGCTCTGTGTAAAAACCTTACGTTGATTTAAACATGCATGTCTACACACAGTCCCAAACAGAAGTTGTTACCTACCAGCATCTTGTATATACTGAAAAAGACCTGTCCGTAGGTCATCTGAAGTTTGCTCACTTCTAAAGGCTTGATTTTTTTCCATAGATGGCATCTGAGATACTGCTTCAGAAACTTGTGCTTCAAAATTTCCTTCCTCATTAAGATATCCACTGAGTAATTCATGTAGGAGAACTAAACAATTCAAATGTTCTTGACCCCAGAACACCTTTAAAATGACACAATAAATTCTTCCAGCCTTTAAATATAAACATTTCTTGAGCATAAGTACAATCATGTTTAAATTGATATAAGCCCATAATTATCTTAAATTTAATTATTGATAAACTATAACTTCTTATTAATTTATAAAAGAATGAAATTCTATTACTTGAATAAATATGTAACAAAAAAAATAGCATACTTTCATACAGTCATCTATTCATTCTGGAAGATCAAACCAAAGGCTTTGTGCATGCTAGGTAAATGCTGTATCACTGAACACAAGCTTTTGGCCTTCAAACTATAAATTTAAAATGCTAGATCCATGATGACATTAAATTCAACTGAAGTAATATCTATGAATTCATTTATCTAAGATGATGAAAAGCACTTATTATGGTGCAAGAGAAGGTGATGGAGATATGCTAGGTCACCAATGGTGACCTGTAATTACATACCCAAAAGACATGAAAGTATATCTCTACAAAACTTGTAGACAGATGTTCACTCTAGTATTATTTATAAAAGCTCAGTGGAAAGACCCCAAATATCTCTCAAATGATGAATACATGGCAAGCAAAATGTTCTAAAACTATGGTAATGAACACAGAACTATGTAAATGTACTAAAAAAGACAGAATTTATAGTCTTTAAATAAAGTATAATTCAATAAAGCTTTTAAAATTTATAAAGACATAAATCTGATAATACACATAATTTTTAATACAAACTTAAAATGCAGTGAAACAGTTAAAAAAGAAAAGCTATTTAAAAAGGTTATGGGAAAATAGGGCAAATCCCCACAGACCTGTAGCAGACCTCCTCTTAGATCGATGGATATTTTTGGTTGAGACTGTTCTGGGTTTTGATTGCCACTGTGTTTACACCACTTAGCTTCCAGATTGGCAGTACCACAAAATGGTCCTACCAAAATTCGACTTTTTTCTTTGAGACTTGTTTTAAGCAGAAAATCATTTATGCTGAGTAGAAATGATGATCCAAGAATTATGCCTAAAAATAGACATAACTATATAATTATTCCTGAAAAAATTATAGTTGGGAAAGGTCTATGTTTTAAAGAGTGTCAATTCATTCTGTCAGACTCTTTCAGTTTGCTTTCCACCACAGTTTCATGCCATTTACATATAATTTTAGTTATGAAGCAGGTATACGTCATTCACATTCCTAACAAAGCAATATTTGCCAAAACATTATGACATTTTCCATGTGTGAGCATTTTATGTTTTATGAGTGGAGACATTTTCATTAAATTGTGCAAGTTTTTCAAAAACAACATTAACAATAAGAGCAGCTGCTTCATTTGTCTGTAGTTAACATGATGGGAAAGGGCAATTTTCTGTGATTTCTTACAGCAACAGAGTACACTATATTACTTTGCTAGATATTCAGCCTTTTGAATGACTTGTGTTAAAATTCAAAACAATCAAAATATGTAACATATGTTTTCTAAAAATTTTAGTTTAATCCAAACTTCACACATCATAACCACTTGAAGTTTACAAAGTCTTAAAAACAGATAGTGGCAGGTTAGATTTATGAGAAAAACTATATGTTGTAGTTCAAAGTAAATATACCCAGAAAAGGAATACACTTTAATGTAGGCTTTCTTTTGAACTTAAAGTAGGAGTGAGGATCAAAACCTTTTCATAAAACCAACAGCACACTTTAAGATGTTTAGATGCAAAGTCAGAGTGGTAAGTTCACTTTCCTCTCAAGGAGCTCATATTCTAAATTGTCACTGTGAATATTGCATTTCACCAGACCATGTTTTTAATGCTCAAGATTTATTTTTCTAATGTTATTTGATTCTCTAAAAAGGTGAAAGATTGAAAAACACCTTAGGTCCACAGTATATACATGTTTCAAAGTATAGTACCCACATTGACTTTTTAGTTCTGTGGAGATACAAAAACTTCATATACGTTGGAAATTTCTACTGAAGTAACAAGATATACAACTTCTAATTCTTTACAGAAAGCATCATTCTAATAAGTGCATTAGCACTAAGCTTTTGGTTAAAACTTTCATGGTAGAAACAAATTTCTTAAATTCATTTCATTAAATATACTGCAGTATTGAATTTCCACTTCATTCATACAATTACCATGATTAAATCTAAAAATAAAAAATCAAAATTAAATCACAAAATAAAAATAAGAGATTAAAAATAAGAATTAAAATCCAACTTTATTCATAAGATTTACAACCTAAGGCATATATAACTTCCTGAGAACTGTATTACATTTCCTAACTTCTCAACAGTAAATATCTGCTAAATGAAAGACATCAATTCATTGACCATAAATTGTCACAACAGGATTATAAAATATAGGCTTCATGGCATACAATCATTTAGAAAATGAGCATCAGGGGACTCTGACTTATAACCCCTTTATCCTCAAATACATGCATCTTTCTATATACTCCATAGTGACATACCTTGTTATAAATTAGTTATCTTAAGGTAAATATCCAATTTCCAGGGGGAAAACAATGTATTTAAACCAAAGGTGGTCTAAATTGGTTAGCAGATTTAATGTTATCATTATTTCTTCAAGAACTGAGATTGAAAGCACTTGAACTTTTCTGAAGGTTCTTCCTTGAATAGATTCCTAAAATCTATCTCCTTCCTTCCCATCTCCCTCCTTTGTTATGGTAATGGGGACCAAACCCAGTGTCTTAATGTTGACCAACCTTTCTTTATCATATTCCCAGTCCTTTTAATAATTTTTATTTTGGGATGAGGTCTTGCTAAATTGCCTAGGTTGGGCTTGAATTTGCAATCCTCCCGCCTAAACCTCCCTTGGTATTGGGATTGCAAGTGTGAGCTGCCGTGCATGGCTCATTTCTATTTCATTTTGTCCAGTTTCATTTTTTCCCTAACTTCTTTATTTTAAATCATCAAGGAACAGAAACCTTTCTAATTTTAAGCGACTGACAAGGATAGCTACATTATCTTCAAACTCCAATAGACTCAGCATCCTAGGGGCAAGGACTATCTTGTTTAATTAAGTTCTGGGTACTGTACTGTAGCTACTCAGGATCTGCTCCACTGAATTGAATTCACAGTTTAGAATATGATCCTATCTTCTTCCATCTCAACATTTTAAAGTAATAGACAGGAGTTAAAGGTGCTTAAATCTTTGACATTCTTCATTTTGCATTAAAAGAATGATATGACTATTTGGAAAAGACCTTAAAGATTATTTACTCCATATCCTCATCTTAACATTTTTTTTATTTTGTAATAATTTTAGACCTATATAAATGTTGCAGAAATATAAAATTACCATACAGCCTAAACCAATTATGTAACTGGAGTACAGCTACTGAAATCAGGAAATTCATACTGATATAATAAATCTATTAGGTAATCATTAATATTATTTAAAGTATATTACTTCCCCCATGAATGTCCTTTCTTTGGTCTAGCATTCAACATATTTAATTTAGGTATCAAATCTGTTTAGTTTTTCCAGTTTTCTTTGTTTTTCATGACCTTAAGATTTTTGTATAATCAAACTGACTGTTTGGCAAAGCACCTGTCCATTTGGGTTTATCTGATGCTTTCTCAGGAGCAGGACGTTATGGACTTTTGCTCCATCATGCACCCATTAATGCATCTTATTGGGTTATGGAATAGTGCTATTTTGTGACTGGTAATACTGAGTCTGGGTCACATGAGTAAAGTAGAATTTTCCACTTTTAGAGTTACTATTTTCCCTTTTGTAAATAAATATCTGGTGGGGGTGATTCTAGGAGATTCAGTGAACAATTTTTCCATTAACGTTAGCTTCCTGCAATGGGACTCATGTATAATGATTATTACTGTGATGTGTGACACTGCTGCTTTCCTATTTCTTTTATCCAGAACTGTCCTTTCTACTTCATTTACTAGTTTGCTTATTTATATCAGTATGAAATCCTGAATATTGATTTTTGTAAGTTACAATGCAACAGTACCACCATTTTGCTACAGAAACTGAGCCAACTTTTGACTCATTTAGGTTGATTCTTTGGACATATCTCATCATTATTTAAGACCCTGTTTAGTTCTAGGCCACAAGATATTTCAAGTTCACCTTCTATTTTTGCTCTGCTACTTAGGCATCAGCCATTTCTCAGTGAAGTAATTTTTTGTTATACATAATATCTAGAAACCAAAATCGGACTGGTAGGTGTGCTCCTTGCTACTAGGTGTCACTGCTTCTAGGCCCTCCCTGAAAAGAATACTAAGTAGTGTATGGACACTAAACAATGTATACACAAATCTATATTAGTTCCTATATCTACTCATCTGTACATATAATAAAAACTTGAGTTCATACTGATAACTCTGGTTTTAATTTAACACCATAGGAAGTTCCTAGCCTTCTACCATCAATTTTCATTTCTGTAACTATGAAAAACATGCTAAGTATCCCTTTCTGATATGTTTGTTTCACATTTACTCTAAAAAGCAGCTGGAGTGAGTGGCCAAAATTAAAGGAAAAGACAGATATAAGGACAATTTCAGGGAAACAAAGGTAATTAATTATTAAAAAAAGACTACTAACAGAAGACCTAATAATTCTTTCTGGAAGAATGGGTTTGACAATAATTTGTCTGAAACACAGCAAGGAATGAGATTACCTTTCTCATGCTATAGCAGCTTTCTTTCATTTATATGAGAATATCTGCAAGCATAAGATAAAACCTCAGCTCTGTAGAAACAAAATATTGGATTTGTACTATCTAAATTAGTCTATGATATTTGGCAAAATATATATATATATATATATATATATATATGGTATATATATAAATAAATATAAAATCACTATGACTTATGAATCTTAGAAAGTTGCATATTTATCTCTAATAACAACTTAAGTAGAGTCAATAGAATCAATCAAAGTATGTAAAAAGACCTGGGTAAGAGAGAATACTGAAGAGTTTATGTACACTAGATACTTATACATTTAAAATCTTTTCTAAATGGCAGAAGAAGATGAGTGAATGTATATAGTGATCTTTATAGTGGTAATGCAAGTTAGTGGTATGGACAAAAAGCCCACAAATAAAATTATAAAACTATCTCTTTAGCAATGGAATACTAGAAAAAGCTAAATAATTTTGCTTATTTCTGTGTGTGTTTATAGCAAATATGACAAAATGCTTACATCTGTTCTTTCAGTGAGAGCAAATTATATTCTGATATGTTATCCTTTACAGCTTGATATGCTATCCTTTACGTGGTTTGTACTTTAACTTTTCTAAAAGTCTAAAATTTTGTAAAACCAGGGAGATATCTCAGTGGCACGCTACCCTGGCAAGCATGAGGTCATGAGTTTGATTCCCAGTGTGTGTATTTGCAGAAAAAGTTTTTTTAAATAAATGTTGTTAAACTTTAAGATAGGAACCTGTACTGCAACATCATGAAACTCAGGTGAGCTCCAAATTTTCTGAACAAGGAGATTATGGAGCCACAGAGGAAAGAGATTGAAGTTCTGTAGTGTGCCTGGGGAAAGTCACATGAAGAGAAAACTTTCTCTCAAGCTCTCACAGAGAGCAAACTGGTCAAGCATTGGCCGTGACTCATCCACATGGATAACACAGACAAAGGAGCTACAGAATAATGTACAGGACTACAAGATAAACCCTGAGAGGACTTCACTGACCACATAAGAAATATAAAGTTCATGTGTTGGTATATAAGTCTTGATCTACCTAGGTCTTAACCATCCAGCAGAAAAGTATAAAAATGAAGTATACATTGTGGGGCCATAATATTAAGCTGAGCTGTAAATGGCTATGGTCAACAACTTCTTTGAATAACTCACTATTGTGGAATGCTGGACTGTGTTGGATTGTGGTGTCGAGTTCAAGCACCTAAGTTAGTTGAATGACAATGGAGTGCCCACCTTTGACAGGTGTAGACAGAGGAAGGGGTATAGAAAGAAAAATCATGATATATGTGTGTACACAGTACAGTTGGGATAGATAACACTGTGCTTCTACATAATTCTATGAGAGGCAAGATCTGCACTAATGGTGGTTGGACAGGATATTATGTCGGGTTCTAGTACAATGGTCATCCACTAGGAAAATAATTATTGAATTTTTGATATAATTCATGTATAAAAATAAGTAAGCAGCTACACTCATAATTTACTGATAAGAGACATCTGCTAAAATATCTGTATACTCTGGTTTCTCTTCAGATCGTATAAATCTTTCGCCTTTTACTAAAATAATATCTGTAAATATAATATCATGTATGCACCTTGTATGATACCAAAACATTATGAAAACAGTTTGCAATGTATTAATTTAGCAAATCTGTCTTGTTAAGGTATCTTGAAACTGTCTGATTGATATTTGTACTTCAATAAAATTAAAAATAAATTTAAAAAAAGACAAAAAATAAAACACACATTGTGGAAATAAACTTTAAGATAGGAAACAGGAAGATAGACTTCTGTTAAATGAGAAGAGGCGTAAGAGATGAGCAGGGAGAGGACGATGTAAAAACATAATATTATTTGTCATATGTATATACCAACTACCCACAACAAATGTATCCATAATGTAGGGCAAACATATACTAATAAAAAACTAAAATAAAGTTTTTCATAGATTTATGGATAAAGTTGTTTTAAAAAATTGAAATTATCACTTTGAAAGCATGAACATTATTAGTTACCCAATTATTAATCAAGTCAGATTTTAAGATTCCAGAGTAAATTCTAGGCTTTAAAAAGCTGATGTCCTTTCCCCAGCTTCCCTCAGTGTTAATAACTGATACAAAATTTGAGTATAATTCTCAAAAACGAGTAAATTAACAGCGATACAATACTACTAATTAACAGACCTTTGAGTCTGAATAGTTTCTAGTTTAATGTCTTTTATTCACTTGCAGGATCCCTTGTTGCATTTAGCATTTGTCTGATCAGGTCATTTTGACCAAGAATATAGCCTTTTCTCTCCATATCTTTTTGGTCAACAGAAAGTTTTTGTGCTTCATTTTTAAACTGACCTCTCATTACAAAAGTCAATGTTTAAGGGCCTGCAAGATAGCTCAGCAGACTAAGTGCCTGCTTAGGCAAACAGAGGGATCAGATTTTGATCCCCTGAACCACAAGCCACACTGGCTCTGCCCCCAGGTGCCTTGAGCAGGCCATGTGAACTAAGCATGGTAGTGCATGTCTATAATCTCAGTGCTGAAGAGGCTGAAAACAGGAAGATTACTATGAATCTGAGCTGTGTAGTGAGACCCTATAATGTACCAAATACATTAAAAAAAGTCTGTTTCTATTTTCAATTTCAATTTCAGCAAACTAATGGCAGATATTTAATTAAACTAAATGAGATGTAGTAACATTGAGAAGTAATTTCAAAAATTTGCACAATAAATGAACCTTACTTTGACTATATCCTGACATTTTCATTAAGTATGAAATTTAGTTCATTCAAGTAACTAAAATACTTCATAGACTAATAAATATAAGCCATGTTTTAGAAAATATTTACAAAATATTGCCAGCTCTCCAACACCAGGATCTACTAGACTCTAAGTTAGCTCCTACTTTCTTCATGATGACTGAATAAAATACAGTATAAATCAAGCTCTGCATATCATTAGAAAGAGTACTCAATAATGGCAACACTAGGGAAGCTTATCCAGGTATTTTTTTTTTAATCCAGCTGGAACTAATCTTAAGCTACTAGAAAACCAGAAAGTATGTGCTGGAAACATAGAGAAGCTAATTTACATAACAGGGAAGCATGGAGTGCCTCAAAAGTGTGGTGGAGACAAATTTTGTACATATGATGAGGACATGATCAGTCCTTCAAAGAATATATCTTTCCCCACTGCTAGTACCTTCTAGTAATTATTTCATAGCATATAAAAATGACATGTAGGTGCTCTAACCATGAAAGAACATTGATTCAAATGCGTAAATTGACCTGATTTTAATTATATTCAATTTTGTAATAAGCAAATATATATAAAATATGTAGTACCTAATAATATAATAAATTAAAATATATGATAAAATTGATGTGTAACAAAACAGAGAGCTTCATGGACATTTTTTTTAAGTGGCAAGGGATGCCAGTGTTGCCTAAAAAAGCAATTTAAACCTCTGGTCATAAAATGAGTCCAACTGAATGGCCTACCTATGAGCATACACCCCTTCTCCAAAGTACCTAATGCCTTCTCATAGGCAGAACTTCCCGTGTGCCTCTAAACTCTGACCCAATCGATCCTCATTGGTGAATGAAAGCTGGGATTGCTAATCTAATGCAAAACTCATCTCTAGAAATAGGGAAATAGAGCCGGGCATGGTGGCGCATGCCTGTAATCCCAGCACTCGGGAGGCGGAGGCAGGAGGATTGTTGTGAGTTCGAGACCAGCCTGAGCTACAAAGTGAGCTTAAGGCCAGCCTGAACTGCATAGTGAGACCCTGTCTCAAAAAGACCAA